>QRFJ01000440.1:86015-219794 GCA_006176705.1 Cocos nucifera | reverse complement strand
GACTCATCTACTAAAGAGAAGCGATCGTACACCAACCTTCCGGATCAATCACCATCCTCGTGATGATCCTATGGTCGGGAGCTGTTTATGAGTTAATAATGATTATTCATGTCTTAAATTTTCAACTCTTGAAAATATGAATTATCATTACCATTAACTCAAAGGATGTATCACAGACACTAAATACACAGGTGTGATAGAAAATAACCCATTTTCATTAATTATAGTCAAAATTATAATTTTGCCCCTAGAAGTGTATTACAAGTGTCAGCCAATTCTGGCTTCTAGGGCACATATATCTAACAATCTCCCACTTGTCCTAAAGCCAATTGGCTACAAGTCTAAGTCCCATCTTCTCAAGGTGGGCTTCGATCTTCTGCTGGCCCAACGGCTTTGTAAGTGGGTCTGCCACATTATCTGCGGAGTTGACTCTCTTGACCTCAACGTAACCTTTCTCAAGGTAATCGCGGATGAGATGATATCGCCGCTCAATGTGCTTGGACTTCTGGTGAGACCTCGGCTCCTTAGCAAGGGCTATGGCGCCATTGTTGTCGCAGTAAAGAGGAATGGCATCTGATGGCATTACTCCAATTTCTGCAGCAAACTTCTTGTACCAGAATGCTTCCTTTGCAGCCTCTGATGCAGCTATATATTCTGCTTCCATGGTGGAATCTGCTATCACAGTTTGCTTGGAACTCTTCCAGCTGACAGCTCCACCATTGCACACAAACAGACTTCCAGATGTCGACTTTCGATCATCTATATCAGACATGAAGTCCGAGTCTGTGTATCCTTGAACTTGGAGTTCTCCGTTACCAAAGACCAACATCATATCCTTAGTTCTTCTCAAGTACTTAAGGATACATTTCACAGAAGTCCAGTGTTCTTCACCTGGATTTGACTGATATCTGCTTGTGACACTCACAGCATGGGCTATATCAGGTCGTGTACATAGCATGGCATACATGAGGCTCCCTATTGCAGAAGCATAAGGGATCTTGCTCATGCGTTCTATTTCCTCAGGTGTGCTGGGGCACATCTTCTTGGAAAGATGAATACCATGTCTGAAGGGTATTAATCCCCTCTTAGAGTTTTCCATACTAAACCTCTTTAGTACTTCCTCTATGTACATCTTCTGTGAAAGTCCTAGCATCCTATTCGGTCTATCCCTATAGACCTTAATTCCTAGAATAAAGGATGCTTCACCTAGGTCTTTCATGGAGAATTCCTTGGACAACCACATCTTGACTGATGTCAACATGGGAATATCATTCCCAATAAGGAGGATGTCATCCACGTACAATACGAGGAAGACAACAGCGCTCCCACTGACCCTTTTGAAAACACATGGTTCCTCTTCATTTTTGATGAAACCAAACTTTTTGATCACATCATTGAAACGAGTGTTCCAGCTCCGAGATGCTTGCTTAAGTCCATATATGGACCTTTGCAGCTTGCAAACCTTGTGATCAGTATCACTGGATGTGAAACCTAGCGGCTGTTCCATATAGATATCTTCCTCAAGATATCCATTTAGGAATGCCGTTTTCACGTCCATTTGCCATATTTCATAATCGAAATAGGCTGCAACGGCAAGCAATGTGCGGATGGATTTTAGCATAGCTACCGGGGAAAAGGTATCCTGATAGTCAATGCCTTCACGTTGACTATAACCTTTTGCCACCAGTCTAGCCTTGAATGTCTCCACATTCCCATCTGCACCAATCTTTCTCTTGAAGATCCATTTACACCCAATAGGTACTATACCTTCTGGTGGATCTACCAAGGTCCAGACTTGGTTTGAGTGCATCGAGTCGATCTCTGACTTCATTGCCTCAAGCCATTTCTCGGAGTCGATATCTGATATCGCCTCGTTGTAGGTTTTGGGATCATCACCATGAGCACCATTACCTATGAGGAACATTTCCTCTACGTCCTCTGAAATAATACCTAAGTATCTTTCAGGGGGACGGGAAACTCTTTCCGATCTACGAGGTGGAGGAGGTAGTGTTCTTATTGGCTCAACCTGATTTGGTTCCACTTGGTCCTTAGCTCGTTCTGCTTGTGAGACTTTCTCATCAAGCTTAATCTGCTTTCCAATGCCACTATCTTGAATAAACTATTTTTCAAGAAATATGGCATGTCGACTCACAATCACATTGTGGTCTTCTGGAATGTAGAAATAGTATCCTAATGACTCTTTAGGATATCCTATGAATCGAGCTCTAAAGGACCTAAACTCTAACTTGTCCGCTTGTTGTCTTTTGACATGAGCCGGACAACCCCAAATTCTGAGATGACTCAGACTTGGTTTCTTACCGTGCCATATCTCATACGGTGTGGTAGGAACGGTTTTAGAGGGAACCCTATTCAGTAAATAGATTGAAGTTAATAATGAATGTCCCCAAAGAAAATCTGGGAGGTCTGTGAAGCTCATCATGGATCGAACCATATCCAATAGAGTCCGATTTCTCCGTTCTGAAACCCCGTTGAGTTGAGGTGTTCCTGGTGGAGTCCATTGAGAGACTATGCCATTTTCCTTAAGATAGTCTAGGAATTCCCGGCTAAGGTATTCACCTCCTCGATCTGATCGAAGAACCTTAATGGGTTTTCCAGTTTGTTTTTCTACTTCATGTCTGAATTCTTTGAACTTTTCAAAAGCTTCAGACTTGTGTCTCATAAGATACACATACCCATACCTAGACAGATCATCGGTAAAGGTAATGAAGTAGACAAAATTGCCTCTAGCCGGCACATCGAATGGGCCGCACACATCAGTATGTACTAGGGCAAGGAGATCTGTGGCCCTCTCCCCATGTCCAACAAAAGGGAGTTTAGTCATTTTGCCTTGAAGACAAGATTCACAAGTTGGATATGACTCAAAAGTCAATGGACTCAATAGCCCATTTTTCTCCAATTTGTTAATCCTATCTTCTGCTATATGACCTAATCTCAGGTGCCATAGATATCTGTCGTTTGGACTATCCCTAGGTCGTTTGGCATTCACGTTTTGCTCGATAGTTAAAATAGGTACATCAATATGCAACTGATAAAGACCATTAACAAGGAAACCATTTGCAATTTTATTTCTTTCATAAAGAATGTTACAATGGTCCTTAAAGAAGGTGATCACATAACCTTCTTGTGCTAAGCATGAAACAGAAATCAAATTCCTGCTAGCTGCAGGCACATAATAACAGTCTTTTAAAACTAAGTCTAAACCAGATGGTAATCGCAGAGGGTATGTTCCCACGGCTACTGCAGCAACTCTTGCTCCATTACCGATGCGTAGGATCATGTCTCCATCCCTCAGCCTCCTGCTATCCTCAAGACCCTGCATAGAAGTGCACAGATGAGCACTAGAACCAGAGTCAAGCACCCAACTGGATGCAGAAGAAACCGTAAGGTTAGACTCAATAACGAGCATACCTCCAGAAGGACCTTCCTTCTTGTTCTTCAGGGTGGCCAGGTAAGTAGGGCAGTTCCGCTTCCAATGGCCGTCGCTGTTGCAATGGAAACACTTTCCTTTGCCATCGACCTTCTTCTTCGGTTCTGCCTTCTTCTTCTTTGATCCTTCCACCTTTTGCTTTTTCACAGACTTCTTTTTCTTTCCATAAGACTTTCTTTTGGAAGAAGTCCGTTCCATAGCAAGAACTGAGCCTTTAGAACCTTTCATAGAAAGCTCAGCGGTAACCAGCATATTCATCAACTCGGCCAAGGAATTTTGAAGTTTATGCATGTGGTAATTCATGATGAATTGCCCATATGCATCAGTCAAGGATTGCAGAATAATATCGTTCTGCAGATCCAAGTCCAACTTCACACCGAGCTTCTCAAGCTCTTCCATGTCCTTGATCATTGTCAGACAGTGATCTTGGACTGACTGCCCATCACGCATCTTAGCCTTAAAAAGTCATTTTCGTGACTTGATATTTGGCTGCGCGACTCTGTTCACCAAACATCTCCTGCAGGTGAGCCAACATTTGGCGAGCAGTCCCGATATCTTCATGTTGGCGCTGGAGCTCATCAGACATCGAGCCCAACATGTAGTATCTGGCCTTATTGTCTTCGTCAATCCATTTTTCCAGAGACGCTCTCTGTTCAGTGGATGGACGAGCTGGTAAGGTGGGAGGGTCCTGGTCCAAAACATGTGTTAACTTCTCTGAACCCAAAACAATTTTGTAGTTCCTGAGCCAATCTTTATAATTGGGTCCAGTCAGTCTATGTGTGTCTAGGATACGTGCCAGTGGGTTGGACGCAGACATTTTCCTGTAGAGAGTCAAAGATTCTAGTTAGATACTGTAATTTTGACTTGACCAATTTGTTTAGGGATTTTATTTTTAAACAAATTAGCTCCCACTATTTTCTCGGATCCCTACACTCCCTCTGTAGAGATGCGAAAATCTCCGCGATTGATGATTTCTAGTGGGTGGTGCGGTCTCACCAACTGACTCATCACCTCACCTAACAGTTATTGGTGATGGGTTAGCCAATGAGTGAACAACTCTTGTTCAATGATTCTCTAATCATGGTGCACCCAAACTTGGTCTCTAATTCATGAATCTCACCGTATCCGGAATATTGATCCACTCCTTAGTTAAGTCAGACCCACCATTTGCATAGACTGGGTTCCTAATTGGGTCTCTCACCGTATCCGAAATATTGAGCCCAACTCATCCTCCAGCCCATAGCATCCAATGCCTAATAGACATGGTTGCGTCTTCCCGGTGCAACTGAGCCACTGTATCCAGCCGAGAACAATCAACCCCGGGAAGGGCCCGCACATCTACAATGGTGGAAGACCTCAGACTTAATCTTTTCTTAGGGAGAATTGATTCAGGTCTCATTAAACTAGACTTGGCTTAGTCATAACAATTATGACTAACCTAGTGGCATGGGTTCAGCTCGGATTATTGACCACCTCAGATCAGAACTGTGTCAACAGATATGGCCAGGTAAGTGAGACCGGTGGAAGGAATATGCCGTTAACTCGCACAAGAACGCATTCAGGTCGAGTAGCTTCCAATTAAAAACCAGTCGGTCGTCTGTGCCAAACTTACCTTAGACACCAAATTGTTGAGTCAGAACCAATTGGGTTAGCCTACAATCCAGACTCTAACCTCTGAGCCTAATTAGGTCTTGCTTGATCGTGACTCGATCTTGACCCAGACTTAATCCTATTAGGCTGGTCAATTTAAGCATTGTTGATCCCATCTAACCAACTCTTGATTCGGTTTGATCAACCGCTTAGACCTAATTGAGCTACCCAAGCCCGAACCCAGTATTATGAATATGTCTTAGATCTGAAATTCTCAATTTTAGACCTAATTAATATTCCATAAACTTAATTCTTAATTAAGTTGGGTTCATAAACAAAATATGCACAATAAATCCTAGGGTTTCAGGATCTAGGGTTTTGCAGAAAGTAAGTTTTGGGTTTCTGATTAAGGACGAACACGCAGCACCCCTACACGTCATAAGAACACCCCATCGAATGGGAAGAGAGGGCCTTTAAACCCTTCTTCGTTCTTATGACCGGACGGCCAAGAGGAACGCCTTAATCAGGAACATGTAAATCTACAAAACAGTTATAGATCTATATCATATATCTCATATACAAATTTAGATCTAATCAAGGCATATTTTGCATACATCTCATGTATCAAATCATGCATGTTTTCAGATCTAAATTATCTCATAATAATCTAAAAAATTAGATTTAAATTGATCTAATCAAAATAAATTCTAATCTAGACAATTATGTAGAACTATTCTACAACTAGTCTAGACATGCATCAATCATATCTCATATGATATTTAAAATTAAATAATTTTTATTTGCTGTTTATCAGATGTTATTATAACACTTATAATATCAAGAAAATAGTAAATAAGAAGATCTAAAATATGATTTAATCAGATTAAATCAAAGACATGCAAAACTATTCTATAGAACTATTCTATTCTAGAACTAGTCATGCATATCTTCTTAATCTTAGATCCAAATCATTTAATTTTAATTTTTCTGATTTCAGATCTGATCACATCTCATGTGACATCTGAAATCACTTTATTTTCTAATTAAAATAAAATTAAAATCAGATCTAAACAATTTAGAACCATGGCTCTGATACCAGTTGAAGGGAAATCCTGATTTCCCGGTCCAGGTTCGTCCAGATCTGATCAGATCAAGAGATATATTTCAAAAATTTTCTCTTGATCTCAATCAGATCTTGATATGTTTTCAGATCTGATTCTTATTATTTTAATAAATAAAATAAAATAAGATAAATTAAATCAAATTTAATTTACCTGATTTGGGTAATCCTATTACCCTGTAGATGATCCTGATTGCAGCGGAAGGTTCTGGATCTTAGCCACGCAAGCGCCTGGCCTCTACCGGTATCCACTCGGGTTGGATCTGGAGATCCTCTTCTTCTCTATCACACCTCCAAAAATCAGATCTGGATCTGATCTGGAGGATCTTCAAAACTCTTTTGAAGATCTGCAGTCGTCCTTTTGCAGCAGCGCAGCCTTCTTGCTTTTGATCGCCTTTCCTTGATCTGAATCGCACCAACCTAAGTCCAAAACACCTTTTGGACGTGGAGAGCAAGGGGAGAAGAAGCTATGGCATGGAGAAGGAGGGGAGAGGCAGCCTTGGGGCGTGGGGTTTCTCAATTGCATTCGCTTAGAATTAGGGTTGGGCGCAGGGTCTTATTTATAGACCTCTTGTGATCCAACTCCTCTTCCTCTCAACCAATCACAACCCTTTGTGAAATCAGATCTAAATCTGATTGGTTGGAATAGAGACCCCTGGATTCCTCCTTAGAGGGTGCCTAAGACCAGTCAAACTGGATTCTTAGTAGAACTCTGATTGGAATCCAAAAGGGAGGTGGAGTCCTTGTCCAACAAGGACTCCTAGGCGCCTCCTACTTGGGCTCACGCCACCCTTGGCGTGCGCCCTTCTCCTTGCCAGGTTCTGGCAGGGGGACAGGCCCCCACCAGCTCTCCAATAGGTGCATGACATGTGGTCAAAAGTCAAAGTGTCAATGGTCAACGTTTGACCAGTCAAAGGTAGACTTTTGACCAAAGTCAAAGAACAAGAAATGGCAGGTGACCAAAAATGGCAGGTAATGTCTTACAAATAAGACAACCTATTCTGACTTGGACAACCTCCAGTCAGACCATATGAAGGCCTCTGATTGAGCACAAACTCCTTTGGCTCAGTCAGGACAACTTATTTATGATAGTAAAAGAAGAACGTTAGGTTCAATCGAGTGCTAGCACGATTTCCTTGAACCTAATTGAATCTCATTCAGATCAATTGAACTAGATCAGTTCAATTGATGATCACCAGATTCAAACCCTTGTTTGTGTGACCCAGTTAGGTTCAGTTCTGTATGGTAATGGGATATGTCATGATCTCTATCATAGACATCATCGAAACTCCTTTCGATGGATCAGAACTCTTCTGATTCGAACAGCTAGAATGATCGATCATCTAAATCATTCTAATTGCTCCCAAAATCCACCAGTGACACCTAGCAGTATATGGTGGCAACCCATCAGAGCTGAATGCGAACCTCTTGGTGCAGCTACCTGTGTGATTCAGTTCTTCTATCTTGAGCCCCGATCAGATTAGGGTTAAGGTGAACTCGTCAAACCCTAGTCTCTGTCATATGATGTAATCATTCGATTCGAGTCCAATGTGAAAATCTAAATAGAAACTCTTTCTATTATTTCACTCTACCATGGCCATGGATTTCTGGACTTGATTCTCATGATCATCATAGGGCTACTCCTCTACCACCGAGGTAGATAGATTCCATCTTGATGCAATCCAGTTCCTACAATGAACATGCTATAGCCAACATACACCTCAGGGTTCCATATGGCTAGGAGACCGAGTAATGGTGTAGTCAAACTATAACACCCTCAAGGTGAACTGCCGATGCATCTCAGGTCAAAGAACCAGACACACTACTGCAGCATCGAGTCAGTCATTGACGAGAAGGTAGACTTCCTAATGACTACTCGAGGTGGTCACGCTCAGTGCCCTCGTTCTCTAATGAGTACCTGTACTCTCGCTCCAGTGTCTCCACCCGTAGACTCAAGACTCATCTACTAAAGAGAAGCGATCGTACACTAACCTTCCGGATCAATCACCATCCTCGTGATGATCCTATGGTCGGGAGCTGTTTATGAGTTAATAATGATTATTCATGTCTTAAATTTTCAACTCTTGAAAATATGAATTATCATTACCATTAACTCAAAGGATGTATCACAGACACTAAATACACATGTGTGATAGAAAATAACCCATTTTATTAAATTATAGTCAAAATTACAATTTTGCCCCTAGAAGTGTATTACAAGTGTCAGCCAATTCTGGCTTCTAGGGCACATATATCTAACAGACATCTCCTCAGCAGTTTCTTGAAATGCTCCCAAGCCTCATATAGCATCTCTATGTCCATCTGCATAAAAGAAGTGATATTTGTTGCGCATCTTAGCAGTTTTGGAAGGTGGAAAGTACTTGGCTAAGAATTTTTGGGCTAGAACATCCCAAGTTGTGATAGAACCTGCAGAAAGAGAATGAAGCCAATTTTTAGCTTTATCCCATAAAGAGAAAGGAAATAACCTTAGTCTAATAGCATCATCCGACACCCCATTAATTTTAAAGTATCGCAAAGTTGAAGAAAATTAGAAATATGGGCATTCGGATCATCATGCACGTGTCCACTGAATTGGACAGTTGATTGAATCATCTGGATCATCGCCGGCTTTATTTCAAAATTGTTTGCTCGTACAGGTAATCTCCTGATGCTCGAAGCTGCATCAGCTATAGATGGTGTGATGTAATCATTTAATGGACGATGTACAGGTCGAATAGCTTCATGCTGTCCTTCAGTCACCATATGCACTCCTAGATTGATGTCGTTAGGATCTTCAGCTGCCATGTTTCTCTCTTGTTGTAGTCTTCTAATGGTTCTTTCAATTTCTAGATCTAAAGGTAGTAAGTTACTATGTCCAATACGTGTCATACACAAATATTTTTTTTTTAATAAAAAATAAAAATAAATTTCTAAAGTAAAGCTAGGATCAAAATTTCAATATTGTTTTAGACACAATTCCTGGCAACGATGCCAAAAACTTGATGCGTGCTAATTTATAGCTATGGCAAGTGCACCAGTCGATCAAGTAATAAAGTGAATGAGTAGAATATCATCCCCAGAGGATTGGAAAATAAGTACTGAAAAGCTCTTTTCTATGCTTTATTTAGAAGATCGATTTATGAGAATAAGAAATTAAAGAAAATAAAAAAAAATAATTAAAAGTTTTTAATTAAATAGAGAGAGTGTAAATTATTAAATTTTAAATTCAAGAGCAATGGATTACTAAGGCAATCGGTTCACCAACTCAGTCAATACAATATTCAGTTTTTTAGATTAATTTTATTTCATGTGACGGTGGAGTCTCCTAATTTATTCACTACCCTTTGGTCCAGGTATAGCAAAACTATTAATATTTATTAATTACCCTTTGGTCCACCATGTGCCGCGAAAAATGATGACGTCAGCGTTGCATTGGCATTTTTTTTTTTTTTTTGAAATTTAATTTTGGGCTCATTTGAAATCCGTTTTGTCTGAAATTTTTTTCATCTGAATCAGAAAAATAAGATCTTCATATTAGTGGCCTTCTTTCCTACTTAAGATTAATAAAAATATCAATTTTTAATAAAATAGATTAATTTATTTTATAATTTAATACTTTTATTAGTAGATTTTTACCACTTATCAAGATCCAAAACTCCTTATCCGAGTAAGGGACCTTAGGGTGCCAATCATCCTGTGTTAGGCTTCTTGTTTGTCCAAATATCGCCTCTCATCAGGCAAAAGAAAATCCTTCAGAAACTCCACCGCATCCTTGGGATCCTTTAGCACGGATAGAGTAGAAGATGCTAGCTACGAAGAAGCCATCTAAACAATAACTGGAGAAAGATGTTGAGTAGCAGTTGCCTGCTACAAAGGATTCCCAGCTTCCACCGCTATTGTAGGAATTTCTTCTGAGGGACTAGCCACATCTACTGCCCGTATCTCCTCCACTAAGGTCTTCCTTGCCAGAATCTATTCTGGTGGAGTTGTAATCACAGTCTCCATCGATGAAATAGCAGATCCAGCTATCAGAGTGGGATTTTCATCCCCTATGCTCACTAGAGTTGAAGGAAGTGGAGCTGAGGGAATGATAGCCGAAACCTTAACGTCGATGCTTGCAGAAGCTGAAGAACCGTCAGATGAAGCCTTCGCTTATCTTTTCTAGGCCGAAGCTAGCTCCAACTTCCTCAGTGATTCGAGATTCAACCTGCCTTCAATTGCAACGAGAGCCTAGAGCAAGGGGAATTGTAGTCACTCTGGTCGCAATTTTTTCCAATGCACTCAATAAGCGGATTTAAAAAGAGAGAGAAGATAAAAAGCCACCACTTAAGGAATTAAATTTTTGAATAGACTACCAGTGGAGTGGTCCTATCAATCGCAATCATTTTCAATAGCCCCACTTGCTAGGTTGACGTTATCAACCTTAAATGCTAGAAAATGTGTAAAAGTGTGAAAGCGCACATTTTTGGATCCGTGGTATGACTTTAAAAGTAATTCTTTTGCTTAATTCTTAGACTCAGGACTAAGAGGATGGTATTATGGTAGTAACATAAATACCTCGGATCGATCATAGTGGCACTGCAAATACCTCGGATTAGTGCGCTATCATAAACACCTCAGACCATCTAAGCTACCTGTGTGGTTGCCAACCCAAATCCTTAACTAAAGTATGCGAACTTGAGCCATCTCCGTCTAGTTTGATAAGCAGCCCATTCAACACGTGATCTCCCTCTATTTCCTCAGCCAACTGGTTTCATGGCACGTGCAGTAGCCATCCATCCAAAGTAGATAAGCTCAGGAGTAACTAACTCTCCTAATTCCATGAGAGCAAATAAGGGCTAGAATATCTCGCCCACAATAGCACATCTAACGACCCTGCAACCTTGGAACTGCACGTTCCTATAGTTATTCAACAACATTCTTTATAAATAACCAAACGTCCGAGGATCTAGGTAAGTAACCTATCTCAGTGAATCTTTGGCTACTACTACTGTTCTCTAATTCTTAACTTGAGCATTGAAGGATTCTCGCTGGAGCGAAAACCTCCAACCCATACTATGTTTTGCAGGTCACTCCACCACAGCTATCTAGAAGCTCATTGAGTTCAGCCACTTATCTTCTGACCTCAGCTGGATCCAGCAGCAATAGGATACATGAATCAATCTCCTTTTGATCCAGGGCACTAGTTTCATGTTTCAAATATACATGTGAAGCACAACCAACAAAACCCTTGTTCATCATGGAGATCATATTTGCAACAACCATTGGATTAAATATTAGATATGTTTCAATCACATTTGTCCTTGTTGTACGCTCCATAATAAACTAAATATGCTCCAACTTTTCTCTGCACTACTTATTGATATGCATAAATTGGCATATCTATCTTCCTTCTCATTAGTAGGTGGTTCAGTTGCATAGTTTAAGTTCATATAAGTGTTAGATTTTAGCACCTTGAATTCGACCCACAATAATGAAGTCCACGATAACAAGATCAAAGATAAAGAAACCCATGACCTGTAGGAGTCCACGGACCCCAAGAATGCATGGCCTGCAAGCACATGCGGCTTAGGCACGAGTGCACGATCCACTACATAGTGTAGAGGGGCGATGGCACAGTCCAGGTGCATCCAAATGGTTTCACATAGTCCACATGTAAGGCGTGGATCCCTTAGCAATCCACTGTAATTTCATATGGTGCACAGGCATGGGATGCGTAGGCGATTGATTCGGTGCATGATCGGATGGCTAAGAACGCGTGCAAGTGAGATCCAATGGCCAAAAGGGTATTAGAGTCTTAACAGGAGACTTAGATCGTGTGGGACATAGTTTTAAGGCTTTTAAGAGTGGCCTAACAGGAGCATGGCGTACAAGGGTAGCAACTGAGGAGTCTTAAGAAATGGCGGAATGTCCTCTTTATGATTTTTTTAGAGCTTTGTTGTGAGAGATTGTATATCTTGTTGAGAGAGAGATTGATATATGAGAGTTGAGAGAGTATGATCTTATATTATATTTTTTTCTTTTTCGCATAGTGAAACTTACATACCCTATGAAGGTAAGCCTTAAATTGTTCTATGTATTTGATTGTATTTTTTTGTATATCTTTCTTCTTCCTTTTTGTTAAGGTATTAACATCATCATTAGAGTTGCAATCTTGAGTGGGGATCTGTTTGTTGCACTTATGAGAGATCCTCCCAATAATAAACTCATATAGCCATGTGCATAGAATTTATTTTGGTTGATTCTATTTAAGATTTTGAACTTTTGTAAAGGCAACCAAATTAAGAGTCAGTTGAAAACCACCGCAGTGGTAGCCTAGTGGGATGGAACCATTACTTCCAACCAAGCGATCCAAGTTCGAACAGCGAGATGCTGCGATTAAATGTTAGGACCTAAATAACCTACGGTAATTCATCCTGACGGCTTGGGTGAGGGGCCTGGAAGGGGTAACTGGTCCTCTATCCCGTGGTAGTACTGCGGTGACATACTCACCTATTGGGTTCATCCATATAGTGGGGAGGGAGTCCCATGTCAAATTGATGAGCCTGAGGCCTTATAGTTACGGCCAGATAGCTATGCTAGGTCGCCCTCTCCCAACCCCTTTTTTTTCTACTAAAAAAAAAAAGAATCAGTTGAAAAAGCCAACATGTAGATGATGATTACTTAGTAAATTGACCCAAAAATCTGAATTAATAATTAACCTTCTTAACTTAGAGGTTGTCCGTGCACTGGTTTTAGGCCTTGCAATTCGGTTGAACTCAAAATAATAAAATCCAAGCCAGCTTGGTGTTGGAGTGAAAGAGAAATGTTTTGTGCACCCTAGGCAGTGCAGCCATGGTGATTAGCTCATGCACGAAACTAAAAGAAAAAAAAAAATTTCTCGGATGTCGTGCTTTAGTCTCATATATATATATATATATATATATATATATATATATATATATATATATATATATATAAGTCAATCATCATGGGCGATGCACAAAAATTTTCTCTGGAGTGAAAACATAATGCTCAGGGGCCAAGTTTAGAAAAGCTGGACCTGACAAATGGTCCCTCAACCTGGGCCAAGCTTTAGGCAGGCATTTGTCGGCCGGATTTTTCCGGCATGGTCAGGGCATCTGGTTTTCACTTTAGTTAAGTATAAATAAAACCTGGTAGCGGATGTCAAGCATGAAAATTCCATTAGTTCCCCACCGTATAGGCTGCTGCAAAACGTAAGCTGAAAAAAATGCTTTGGAAAAAACCTTTACCGAGAAAAATCTAAACAAAGTGTAGACAAGGTTTTCAAAATGGAAAATGCTCTTTGTGCACGTTTTGTGCAGGCAAAAAGTTGATTAGGTCTAATTACCAACTCAACCATCATGTTTGGCTTGTCAATTTTTTTCTTGAAAATTTCAAAACATCAGTATTGTAGCCTTTCTTGAGCATGTTTGGATGGTTGGGCCCAGAGTCCATGAAATTTGTGGGTTGGATCATCACAACCATCAAAAATATTGAAAGGTAGGCTAGGCTAGGCTCATGTTTACAAGTATCTAGGACTATCTTTTGAATGAATTGGCTTATATTTACCTGCTAAGATCTTTGGTTTTTTTTTTTAATGGGATTTAGATCAGTCCAATCAAAAGATAATCCTAGATATATATATATATACTAATAAATATAAACCAGCCTATATCCAATACTTTTGATGGTTGTGCCAGCCTTCCCTATAAATCAATCCAAATAGATGCAAGGGGGATAAGTTTCTCCTCTCTTTCTTTGTTTTTTCTCCTTTTCTTTTTTTTGGTGATTTGAAAGAGGTCATCAAAATTACTTGAGCTTCAATACAAAATTTCAAGCTTGACTCGAATCCTAACTCCAGAAGCTTAAGTTTGTGATCAATTCTTGCAAGCTCAGTGCCCAGCTTTGGTTCATTTGCAGCCCTATGAAAGAAGCCAATCGTTCATAGAAGGTGCCAGCCAGCCAAAATTGTGATTTATGTGGCCTACCAAACATTTATAGCAAGAAATCAATCTCATGCTTGGATCTCATCGATGTTCAGAAGTAATTTTTCTGGTCTGACTCTCAATTAGAATGTCATAAGTTATACGCATCAATGTAATTTAAACAAATTCGTCAAAACATCTTCTACTACTACTACATGTGATCTGAGATTTTTTTTTTTGTGTGTGTGTGTGTGTGTGTGGAGAGAGAGAGAGAGAGAGAGAGAGAGAGAGAGAGAGAGAGAGAGAGAAAGAATTGTGTAGATTGAAAACCCACTTATGTTTTAACTTCTTTTGGAACTAGTCAAAATCCACCAAGCCTGCTTAGTGTGGCTTACCATATGCCATGTTCAAGACCTCAACATTAATTCACTTATGTGTTTGTTTGATTGTTGAAAATTTTTTTTTTCCATATCAAACAACTTGACATAAAAATTGGTGTACATTGCAAGGCAACAATTAATCATCCAATCAAGCCGATAAAATGGTTGCTATTTCTTCTCTTAAAGAAAGAGAGAGCCTGATGCACAGTGTCCAGAATCTCACAGATATGAGCCTAAAAGGGATATGAATGAAGACAATATCATGTCGTTTGGTATACGTTCGTGTCATGTCCTAAAGTTTACCATGGGTCAGTGATCTCGGCTCACACGTCTACGTTAGAGAGGTCATGCGGCGACCGATGTGTTGTTTGGACCACAAAGAGGGTTAGCTATGGTGGAAATGGGAAGAAATGGATGAAGAGGTGACAAGAATCTAAGGATCTCATGGAGGGCAATCAACAGATGGGACAAGAAATGCTCCAAGGCTGAACTCATGTTACACGATTGCAGGAAGACTACCAAAGTGATATTGGGAAATAAATGCATGTCTTTCATTGTTGGGTAATGATGGAAAAAATGTGAGGATGAAATGACACGGAGACAGCAATATACGCTTCACCATTGACAATTGTAGCTGATCAGCTTTTTGTAAAGTTGACGGAAGTTTTCCGGTCACCCTAGCTTATAACCTAATATGTGTCGTAGCTTGTGCTTAACAACTTATGAAATAAATAAGCTTGAGATTTAAATATTACATCTGAAATATCTTAACTCCTGAGAGCTCTAGATTCTCATTCTTAATTTTAACGACCATCCTTTGTTTTTTTTTTTTTAATTTAAATATACATATCCTATATTTAGTTCTAGCATGGTTAGCATCTACATTTAATCCAGTTAGGCCTTTTGGTCCACGTCGTCTTATAAGAATGAAATATACAATGGCCATCAAATATCAAGCATAAAATTTTGAACCAACGTACAAGAAGTAAATACAAAATTGAGGTCGATCCACTAAGTGGCCCAAATTTGTCTTTTTATTTTTTCTAATTACAAACAATTGGATTTATGAGGGAGGAAAAGACGGAGCTAAAAGTAATTTAGTTTAACCTCGAAAAGCAAAGCATGCTCAAACAATATTTTGTTTAGATGCAAAAATGGGAAGATAAGACTCTCATTTAGCTTGGTCTATAATTAAGCTTATCTCCAGCTTTACTTGATTAATATCGATACGATCAGCCTCTGCAGCTAATTTACAATGCTAAAGAGAACCTAAGATATTGAAGAGCATGTATATATGCACATAAACATAGATATGAACGTGCACACATACATATATATTATACAAATACAAGTATATGCACATTTAAGGAAAAACAAAAATTATATTGCTCCACAATTCATACCTCTAACTCAACTAGATACAACATATAAGCTAACCAACTATTTCAGTGGTAACGTAAATACCTCAGATCAATCATGATAATGATCAGAATACCTCTGATCAACATGCAGTTATGAATCCCTGAACAACCTAAGTTATCCACATGCTTTCCAACCTAAAGGCTGAATTGAGACGCATATTTGGGCCATTTTTTTTAACGTGATTAGCGGTCCACCCAATACTCGAATTTCTTCGTTTACCTTAGACAATTCCTTAGCTTGCATGGTAAACTGCCCTGCAAATAAGTTACAATCCAGCTATGATCCATTTATAACCAAACTATTATCCACTTTGTATGATTTTCTGGGAGCAGATAAGTTATTCAGATCGTGCCAATAATGACTTCTTCATTCTAGGAGAGCAAAAGAAGGCTATAATACCTCAATGACATGAATAATAACCCAAAATTTATAGAATAGTACAACACCCATGATATCTCTTCCCTACAAATATCAAAAGCCCTGAGGATCTAGGTAAGCAAAAAAAATTTCTCTCAGAGAACTTATTGTTGCTCCATTATTCGGTGCTTTCCTAACTTGAGCATTGGAGGATCCTCGTCGGAGTAAAATCCTCTAGCTCAGACTTATTTTGCAAGTCACTCCAACATCCCAGCACAAGACCGGCTGCTCGGCTTCTGACGTGAACCAATTTAAACAACAATAGATAGAGGAAGGGTCGACTCTCTTAAAACATGCCACTAAAAAGAGCATTATCTTGTCTTACCAATGCCATCACCTTCCGTCTGATGGATACTCAGGTTGACAATCAGGCTTAGACACCGATGGTGGAGACCCTCTCACTGGCTCAACCGACACTAGTCACCATGGACCAGTTCAGTCTGCTCCTCCAACAGGTCCATACTCTGATGGCTATTGTACAGGCTATCCAAACTACTTTTGTGCCTCTCCCAATGGTGCCACAGTCAGATCAGGTTGCCCCTGCACCACCTATACTTGAGGGAAAGTCAATCCATGCTTTTGTGAGCCACTTCAATATTGTGACTCTGAAAGTTTGTGACCTAGACCAATCGATCACGATGACCATCCTGATAGGCAGACTTTTGAAGAATGATCTTAAAAGGTCACTAATAAAGATTTTTCCTCAGGATTATACCAACATGCTTACCCGTATGGAAAGATATTCCCGCTTGGAGTAAGCTTTCACTAAGGATACTCCTATCGATCCTATTGCGGCAAGATCAAATAAAGAGCTCTCTCCAGAATGGGAGAAGAGTTACCATTAACTCTCCCGATCCCCACTCTGAAGGCAAAAGAATGGGGGTCCTTTTAGAAATTACCGATCTCGAAGCCCTCAAAGAAGGGACTGGCAATGTTCTCCCCCAAGATGATATAACAATTATACACCTCTGAATGTTCCCCGAGGGGAGATTGATGGAGGTACACACTGAGCTACCTCAGCCTCCAAGGATGCAGATGAGACTTAAATGCTGTGATCCTACCAGATACTGCTTCTACCATTGTGACTATGGTGATGATACTAAAGACTGTTGCTAACTCCGAGATGCGATCGAAAGGCTTATCAGGAAGGAAAGATTAGACCACTTTATTCGAGGAAGAACTCCTCCATGGCGGCCTCTCCCAAGAGCTCAACAGTCATCCCATTAGCCTCAACAGCAACTACTAATGCCAGCACTGACACAAGAGATGGGGGAACCATATATGGTAGAAGAATAGCCCCTGAGAGGTGAAATCTGTATGATAACTAGGAGGTCATCTAAGTCGGCGACAATGAAGAGGCCGAGGCTAGAGGATAGGCTTGGAGACGTCATCACCTTCATCGAGTAGGATACAGAGGATGTACACCAACCATATAATGATGCAGTGGTTGTTACTGTAAACATTATTGATTATAATGTACATCGCATATTTATTAATAATGGAAGCTTGGTTGATGTTTTATATTTTTCTATCATTTTTCAAATGAAATTTACCCTAGATCAATTGTGTAGATTTAATACCCCAATCCAAGATTTTTTTGGAAGCTCGATGACTTCGGGGGCGATAATCAAGCTGCCTATCACAGTAGGCACCCCACCTCAACAAGTAATGATCCAAGTGGATTTTCTGGTTATCAAGCTTTCTTCACCTTACAATGCGATTCTCGATTGTCTGAGCTTATGGACATTAAGGAATGTGGTGTCCAACTATCACTTAATGGCTAAATTCCCAACAAGAAATGGAGTGGGACTAGTTCCGAGGCAACTAAACCATAGCTTGATAATGTTTTGTTGCCAAACTTCGAGCAGAAACTCAAGCAAAATCTCAATTCAAAGTTTTGATGGGGCTGGATACTTCAGACGACTTAGCCGAAGAGCATCCCCAACCATCTGAGTTCCATTGAGAAAGAAGAATCCTCATCAAACTATGAAGATTGGCTCACGCCTAAATAAGGTAACAAAAGATTGGCTAACCATTCTTTTGTAGGAAAATATGGATCTCTTCACCTGGTCAGCCACAGACATGTCCAGAATAGACTTGAAAGTGATGTCCCATTACCAAAAAGTGGATCCAACCTATCATCCCATCAAGCAAAGGAAATGGAGTTTCATCGTTGAGCACCAAAAGGCCATAGTTAAGAAACTGGACAAACTGATTAAAGCTGGCTTCATCAGGAAAGCAATGTACTTAGACTGGCTAGCAAATATTGTGCTAATGAAGAAAGCGAATGAAAAATAGTGCATATGTATCAACTTCACTGATCTGAATAAAGTCTGTCCTAAAAATAGCTATCTACTACCCCAGATCGATCAATTAGTGGATGCGACTTTAGGGGATGAGCTCCTTAGCTTCATGGATTTCTTCTTCGATGATAATCAGATCTAGATGGCACATGAAGATAAGAAGAAAACAGCCTTTATTACTAACCATGGGTTTTTTTATTATAAAAAAATATCCTTTAACCTAAAAAATGCCAGGGCCACTTACCAACAGCTAGTAAATAAGATTTTCAAAGATTAGACTGATCGAAATATGGAGGCATACATTGATGACATGATAGTCAAGAGCTGAGCAATACTAGATCAAGTTGTTGACCTTCAAAAGATTTTCAACACTCTTCGCTAATTTAAGATGAGATTAAATCCTATGAAGTGTGCTTTTAGAGTTATTGTTGGCAAATTCTTTGGCTTTATGGTCTCACACAGAGGCATCAAGGCGAACCCTGAAAAGATCAAAATAGTCCTAGAGATGACACCGCCAAGAATAGTTAAAGAGGTACAATGCCTCACCAGCCAAGTAGCCTCTCTCAATCATTTCATCTCTAGACCGATCAAGAGGTGTCTTCATTTTTGCCAAACCCTCAAGCAGCCAAAGAACTCTCAATGGACCCTAGAGTACCAAAAGGCCTTTGAAGAATTGAAGTAGTTTGCTCTGCACCACTACTTACTAAACCTCAGCCTGGTGAAGAGCTTCTATTGTATCTTGCTATCTCTCCAATAGTGATCAACGCGGTCCTTATTAGGAAAGAGGGATGAATTTAGAAACTTATTTATTATGTCAGTAAAGTTCTTCACTATGCAGAGACCAGATATTCCATAATAGAGAAGTTGGTTTTCATACTGGTTATCTCGGTAAGGAAACTCCAACCTTATTTTTAAGCTGATAATGTGGTGCTGCTCATAGATCAGCCAATTAAGGTTGTACTACATCACTCGGATAACTCAAGATGAATAGCAAAGTGGGCTCTAGAACTCTCAGTGTTGGATATACGATACCGATTAGGATCTTCTATTAAAGTCCAAGTCTCGGTAGACTTTATTTTTGAATGCACCATCTCAGACAAAGAAAACCCAAAAGAGGGAGCAATCGGAGAAAGTTTAGAAGACCTTGGAAGTTCAAAAAATAATAAAACTATGGGATCAAATCCTGAAGAGCTATGGACCCTGCACATTGATGATTCATTAAATTTATCAGGGTCAGGAGCCAGGCTTATTTTGGCCAATCTTGAAGGAGATGTAGCTAGATGTACCTTATGCTTTGAATTTCTAGTCAAGAACAACAAAGTAGAATACAAAGCTCTTATTGCTAGCCTTAAAATTGCAATAGAAGCTGGGGCTCAGCATTTGAAAATCTTCAGTGACTCTCAATTGATGGTCGGACACATAAAAGATGAATATGAAGCTTGAGAGGAGAATATAAAGAAGTATCTTTAAAAGGTAAACGATTTAACCTTATCCTTTCAAAGTTTTGATATTCAATAGGTCTCTAGAGCACAGAATGCCAAGGTAGATGTATTATCCAAATTGGTAGTGTCATTACCTACTGACTTGAAGAAGGAAACTTATTTTGAAATTCTGAAAATCTCAAGCCTTGAGGAGCTATTGTTGTCCCACAAGTCGATGAAGAGCCTAGCTAGATGGATCCTCTCCTATAGTATTTAAGATCAGGCAAGCTGCTTTCCAATCAAAAAGAAGCTTAAAAAATAAGAAACAAGGTTGCTCGATATATGCTGCATAATAACGAGTTGTACAAGCGATCTTTTTCTTTGCCTCTCCTGAAGTGCCTACATCCATCCAAGGCTGACTATGCATTATAAGAGGTTCACAAGGAGATCTATGAAAATCACATCGAAGGTAGGTGTCTATCTTACAAAATTCTTCAGCAAGGCTACTATTGGCCCACTATACAATAAGATGCGGAAGACTTCGTCAAAAGGTGTGAGCAATATCAATAGAATGCTAAAATCTAGTGCCAACCAGCAGCACTTCTGACTCCTATCGGGACTCCATGGCCATTTGCCCAGTGAGGAAAGGACATATTAGGTTCTTTTCCTTAAGCATCAGGCTAGCGCAAGTTTCTTCTAGTAGCCACAGACTACTTCACGAAATGGTTTGAAGCTGAATCTCTAGCCCACATAACTGAAGCAAAAGTTAAGAATTTTATCTAGAAGTCAATCATTTGCTAGTATGATCTTTTTAAAATATTAATTTCTAACAATGACAAATAATTTAGCGGTTCTCAACTTCGCAAGTTCTATGAAGACTGTGGGATAGAACATCACTTTATTTCAGTGGGTCACCCACAAGCAAATGGAGAGATAGAAGTTACTAACAGAACTATCTTATAGGGCTTAAAAATCCAATTAGATCAGACAAGAGGGTCATGGATAGATGAACTTCATCATGTGCTATGGGCTTATCAGACCACTTAAAGGGTTCATACTGGCGAGACTCCTTAATCTTACATTCAAAACTGAAGTGGTTATGCCCATGAAATTTGAGCTTCCTTTTCTTAGAGTCGAAGAGTATAATAAAGACACCAATCTAGTGTAGCTTCAAGCTAACCTTGACTTCATTGAAGAAGACAAGGAATGGGCTGCTATTAAAATGCCCACCTACTATCAGAGGGTGGCCAGATACTACAATGCTCCGATCAAAGCCAAAAATTTTGAATCGATAATTTGGTCCTCGATGAGCTGAAGTCTCATAGCCCATGGAGCAAAGAAAGCTTTCATCCAATTGGGAAGGACCTTATCAAGTTGATGAAGTAATACACCCCAAAACCTATTGACTCGATGAAATCCTACTTCTCAGGCCATGGAATTCAGCCAATTTGTGTATGTATTATCAATGATAATGTGATATTACATGAATGAATCTTCAAATGCATTAGTGCATGCTTAAATGTGAGTTCATAAATTAGTTCTTTCAAAGTTCCTTTGGTCGGAACTAAGTCTTCTTAAAGTCCCATGGATCAAAACACTATCTCAGTAGATTCCTTCGATTGGAATCACTTTTAATAAAGTTTCTTTGGTTGAAACTAAGTTTTCTTAAAGTTTCTTAGATCGAAACACTATCTCAGTAGATTCCTCCGATTGGAATCACTTTTAATAATTTTTTTTTGATTGGAATAAACACTCTTAAAATTTCTTTGATCGGAACTAAGCTCTCAACAAAATTTTTTTGATCAAAATTTATTTTCAAAAAGTTCCTCGGATTGGAACCAAGTCCTCTTAAAGTGTTTTTGATCGGAACTAAGTTCTTAAAAAGTTCCTTTGATCAGAACTAAGTTTTTAATAAAATCCTTTTGATCAGAATTTGTTCTTAAAAAGTTTCTTCAATTAGAACTAAGCTTTCTTAAAATTCCTTTAATTAGAATTGGTATTCCTAAAATTTCACTGGTCAGGACTCGTTACAATCGAGGTTCCTATGAGGTTCCTATGAATCAAAATAAATGAAGAAAATATGTAGAGAAAAATTCACAAATTCATTCATTAGTCAACAATGAAAAGTTTTACAAGGGTAACATGACAAACATCCCTTTTTCCATAAAGACAACTAAAAAGAGAAAAAAACAATAGAACACATGTACAAAATTCTCTAGAATTTGGTTGCAAATGTGTCTCCACTCCTTTAATGTTGATATGGTAGTCTATGAAATGGAAATAGATGACCATGAGCCAGCCGAGACTAGTTCGAGATCATATTTACTGGAGCTTGTTGATTACCGAGCCATGGCTCAGGCATTTCTCTTGGTAGCCCCAAGCTGTGGTCTTGGAAGAAACCACAGTAAAAAACATGCACCAGAGTTACCCTTGAGGGCCTTAAAACAATCTAGGGAAGAAATCTTCCCCAGTAACAATCAAGTCCTCCATTGTGATCAACGGCGTAGTTCCATCCTCATCCCTTTTAAAACATTGTATGTCTCAGAAGCACCATAAAGACCCTCATTGAAGTCATGTCTTTCTAAGACATGCAAACAATGAAAAATCTCTCAAGGCCGAGGGCACACATGCTTTCTGAGTGGGATGGTAATGACAAATCTCTCAAGGCTGCAAGTGAAAGCATTCTACAAGTAAAACAATCCCTTTAGGCAGATGACAACAACCCTAGCAAAGAAAGTTAATTCCATCTCTCCACAAAGAATTGTTCCACTTCGCCATCATCCCTAAGAAAACCCTAGCTTTGGAATGGGGAGGAGAATGGAAGTCCCCTATAAAAAGGGAAATGAATTATAATTACTCCCATTAAGTCATACCATGTGTAGGCTTGGAATTGGATGATTCTGCCGTCACACCAGTCTCATGTCAAATCTTTTGCATAAGAAAAATAACTATATTATTTCCTAAGCTGCGTACATTTAAGATTGTGCAAAAAAATAGGCACGTCCCAAAAATCATGCGCATGTCTCATGAGAGGATTAACTCACAAGTTGTTGATCGGAATTGGCCTATCCAAGATTCCTTTGGTCGAAGCCCAAGTTCTTTTATCCAGGTCTAATCCGATTGGAACCCAAGTTCCTTACCCAAGGTTCCTTTATTCAAAACTCGAGTTATTATGGTAAAAAGTTATTTTTATTCAAAGTTCCTTTAACCAAAATCTACAACCTCTTTTTCATCTAAGGTGCCTAATTTGAAGTTCCTCATATTAGAATGAATTCCTATATGAGTACGAACAAAAATCATTGAGAGCAAAGGATAAATATTCTTCATGTGAAGTCCTTTACAACAAGCTCGATAGGTCTAGATATAAAACTAGGAAAAGAAAATGAAAGACTTAAGAAGCAGCATTTGTTGTAGGGATAAACTCATTTGTGTCGGCGGCAGGGAGTTCCTAGATCTCACTCAGAAAATTTAGATCCAATTCTAGATACCGAGCAGCAACTCTCTCCCATACCAAATACTTTCCTACATCATAAGCATCAGTCGCGAACTCGACTTTCTCATTGCGACAGTCCTCTAATACCCAAAAGTCTTCGACAGCTTTGAAAGCAATGGCTTTAATCTATGCTTCTATGCTACTCTAAATTTCAACTATTTTTTTCTCTGCTACTTTGAGTGTGCCTTTATTTTTCTTCAGCTTGGCTTTATGTTCTTCTACTCTGACTGACTGAGCTTTAAGCTCCTTTATTTCCACCATTAGAGCTTCTTGAATGCCTAATAGCCGAGAGTTCTTCTTTACAGCTCCTCTCAAAGTTGCCTTGGCATCCTCAACCCTCCTCGTGTCAACTCTTATGAAGGCTTCTCCAGCCTCCTTCAGTGCCTTGTCCCTCATCACTCTAAGCATTTTAGCATCGATTTTATATTTTCTTGATTCCACCGAAAGCTTGAGGGAATACTCCATGTATCCATTTAGGTAATGGGTGAGCTGTTGAATTTCTTCAACTTTAGTATGATGAACAAACATTTTGAAAAAAATGAAGGTATACTGCAACAAGCCTAAACTTACCCAGATGAAACATTCCATGGCCTTCTTCCTTATCTCCTTACATGGCTCATGCAATAGTTTATTCACGTCAGCAGGAAAAAGTAGTCTGGAGAATGCCTCGTGTGCCAGCTTGTAATCTTCTAAGGTAGAAGCTTCAAGCTTTTGATCGGTCAGAGTAGTCCAAAATATCCTAGCCAGAGTAGTCCCGAAAGACTTAGCTATCTTAGCTGGCTTATCGTCTGGCAAAAAGTTGAAGACATCGGAGTCGGCAAGCTCAAGATAGCCTTGCTAAACATGTAATTTGTTTGACTTCTTCAATCTTCATTAGAAGCCGATAGGGATGAGTTAATTAGAACCCTCATAACCCTGAAGTCATTGGCAACACGAGACTCTAGCTCTTCTGATCCAGAGGTTGGCGGTGCGAGAAGATGCTCGATCTTGGTACAAGTAGCTCGGCCACTTGGGGGCTCTACCTCCTTTTCTCAATGAGTCTTTGGATCTAGCATCTTTAATAAGTTTGGATCCATCTCTGCGACCCAAGTTATTGACCAATTAGCATCAAATTTGAATGTCAAATAAATATGACCCTGAGGAAAGTAACCCATGCACACCTTCGGGACTAACTTGATTGATGCCCACGTTGAACAGAGTCTGCTCAGATAGAAGCTCCCTCAATTTCAAGACTGCAAAGTTTGCAAGGTCTCCAAGTCTTGCCTCTGGTGCTGGCCTAACGATGGCTCGTTCAACATATCCTTCTGAGGTTCACTCCAATCTATGAAGTCCCACTCTTCACTTGATATCCAAAAAATGAACAAAAAGCACTCTTTCTAATCTTGAATGATGGAAGGAGTGCCTCAGATTAATAGATAGGTGGTCTTCCTTTTTCGTGGTGACACATACCACCATTCATGTGACTTGGGGTGCTTCTTGAAAGTGAAAAAATGATAAAAGAGTGTGATGCTAGGCTCAACCCTAGCTAGCATGCATGCTACGGTAATGTCACAAATATGTCATCGTGAATTTGGGACTACCAAGCATGACGACATCTCAAAACATTAAAAATGAGTGACAAAGAAGGCATGAAGAGGAAGACTTAATTCGGCCCAAAGCCACTGTTCATAGAGACTCATTCGACTCGAGAGGGGGATGGCAAACTCATTTCTCTACTCCCGAAACCTCTAGCTAAAATTTTTGGGGAATATCGAATTAATTGTAAAGTAATACCATATCTTTCTTCATCATTTCATATTAGAAAGTCATCAGAGCAAAATCAGGATCACCAGAATGAGCCATCTCTTCCTAAAAGAAAATTGAAGAAGAATAGAAGGAAAGAGAAACCTACGGTTAAAAGACTTGCGGCAAAAGAAAATGATAAAACTTTTGCCCCTTGTCTTGTCTAAGATCTTATATAAATCCAAGTTGAGAGAATTTTTAGTAATTTCTCTTCTAGAACATTGATCATCGGAGGCATGAATCGATAAATCCTAAACACATGGCAGTCACTAAGTAGGCACAATCCCTGATGCCGATATGGCAATTAAGACAGGTGATAGAAATCATGCTCTGCATCACTCTTAAAGGGATGTGCAAAGACATGCAATGGTACTTACAACATAGAGGCAGTTTTGATTATAATCATTTCAAATCCCATGATAAATATTTCTGAAGCAACAAAATACAGTTAGGACTGGGGTTCAAACCATAGCCCAAATTATAATCTGAATACTTACATAAGCTTAAATCTCAACTAATAAAGCATAAGTATCTTTAGTAAAAAAGGATTTTATTCAATTATATGAAAATTTGAATACAATATTCAACTTACAATGAAGAAGAAAAAAAGAAAATATAGTTCAGAGTTTTTTAGTCTTGCTGGCGATTGGCCTAAGAATGACCTTCCCCAACATCGGTTTCTTCCGTTTGGATAGCTGAGTTGATTTTGCTTGTTTCAGCAAGATGATCAGACACTTTCATAAACCTTCCAACACTATCATCTATGACAGCCTTCAAACTTTTGTCTGAAAAATCAACTCACAAAAGCTCAGTACAATCTACTAAAAGGTGTGTCCGAGTCATTACTTTATATCTCTTAAAGCCTATGAAGAATGTTGACTTACAGGCTTGGCTCATGATCTCGATCCTCTTTTTGACTAACCGATTGGATCTTCTAAGGCTGGTCAAAGATAAAAGGTCCCAATTGAAAAATCCGCTAAGGAGGAGGGTCCAACTTTCCTCACTCAACCTCAACTCCAACTCCATGTGCTTTACCCTTGATAGAGCCTTCTGAAGCTTGGTCTGAGATGTCGATAGCTCTCGGATTGTTTGCATCCTCTTTGAAGAAGGATTTCATCCCTCTGAGATGTTCTCTTCCAGCAATCCTCTCTATCAGAGATTCTAAACCTTTTAGCCAAACTCCTATCAAGGCTCTTTAGAGAGTGAACCTCAGGAGGGAAACTTCTTTGTCTCTTGAGCATCCTTGTTAAGCATTTAATGTCATCACGAGCTTAATGACAATCCTGCTCAGCCTCAAATCTTTTCCTTTTCAGATCTTTATTTCTTTTGTAGGCCTAACTTATTTTGTCATCCAGGCGATCAATCACCTCTTGAACTTCATGAAGAGCCTCCTCAAAGCAATTGATCTCCTTGACTAGTTCAGCATTAGCGGCCTTCTCCTGCTCTAAAAGATATTTCTGATAGGAAACATGCAAGGTTTCTAGCTCTACTTTCAAAAAAAAATTTTAAAAATAAATGTAGTGAAATTAATTATTAATCTAATTAATAACTAGAGCTACTGATCATATCAATAAACCCTATATATCAAGGATCTAAATGTGATATACATGCTTTTAAAATCTAAAAATTAAATCGACAATAGTAAATAATTTTACTATTCTACATGTTCAGAACATAATACCTTGCGTAGGTCACCAAACACCATAATCTGATCACCGTTGGAGAGGTCCTCCCATTGCGACGTAGCCACACAAGTCATCTAACCTCTGTGGATTGTCCACATGAGGTCCTGATCTCGATCGGCTCCTCCTGAGTGCTAGCTCAATGCAGGATGCTTTCGACGGCTATTGTTGATCGAGCTCCTTCGATCCTCCTCCACAAGATCTTTGGATGCTCCGTATTAGTAGAAGAGCTAGAGAAGAGATAGAGAAGGCTCTCCAAAAAATTTCATGGGCTCACAACTCTCGTGGCTCACAAAATTCCTTCTCAAACCCTAGGCTGAAACCCTAGGGCTGCACACTCACCCAAACCCTGCACTCTTTGTTTCTTTTTCCTCTCAAGAGTTTTTTTTTGAATTTTTCTAATGCAGAAGAATGGCTTTCATGTAGAATAGAAAATGTTCTTTCTGATGTGTGCATGCCCTAGAAAATTATCTCTTTATATTTGTGCCAAAACAACATAGAAAACATGTGGGAGGGATAAGAACAAGTGGTGCACATTTGAATTCAAACTCCATTTAAATTCAAATGGCAACCAACTAATCCTTATCCAAAGGGACATGAGAAAGGTGGGCATGCACCCCTTTGTGCATGGAAATAATTTCAGGAGAAACACTTTCTCATGGAATTTAAATGGGTGCAAGTTTGGTGAGGTGGCGGGTAGACTAGTCAAACTAGTCTAAATTAAAACTTATCCAATTGAACCCAATCCAGACCAAATTGGTTAGACCAAATTAGACTAGATTAAATCCAACTTATTTAGGCTTAATAGACTTAATTAAATTTTAATCAAATTGGGAATTGATTAAGCCCAACTCCTGATCAAATCAGGGATCAAACCTCCTCGGCGATTAGGTCATCTCATAATCTAATCGAGTAAAACCAAACTGAATCCAATTCAACTGAACATGAACCAAAATTCATTACTCAATTAAATTGAGTTAATTAGTAATCAAATCACTAATTAAATCTTTCATAAACATAAAGTTCAAATATGGTGGGTGTCCGGGCAATAGAGTTCCATTGATATGAAACTCTTGATCGAAGAGTCTCCGACCAGTGGGACTCTTGATCCCAATATCCCAAATAAATGAAACGCATGATCATAGAGTCCCAGACCAATAGGACTCTCAATAATAGAGTTCCAGATAAGTAAGACTCAGAGTTTTAATGTGGTAGAACTCTCGATCGAAGAGTTTCAGTCTAGTGGGACTCTTGACCATAAAGTCCTAATCCAGTGGGACTCCTCACTAGCCATCATATTAGGCAGAAACCTCTAATGTATCTGATCCCACAGGTTCGAACCTAAGCTGGTAGCACACGAACCATTTTCTATACTAATCGATATGACCATCTAGCAATGGTACTCGATGTCCGGATAGGTCGAATAGTTATAATCATAACAATCAGAACCTATGCGAATATGGTACTGTATAATTCATTCCTTTTACTTCAATATCTAGGATGACTTAGAGTTAAACTATCAATCCTAAAAAATACATCCAAATCATTTCTTAATGTAATTCATCCTATGACTCCTCATAAGGACTACCCTAGCCAAGGCTTTGCTAAAGTCAATCACATCTTTATTCACACACCAACTCCTCAAGTACTTGACTGTGCCCAAATTTCTTTCATCACTAAATTAGAAATTTAGATAGTCCAACACCAAAGTACAGTGAATTACTTAAAAGTCACCATGATGATCTCAAATCGAAGGGACACTTATACCCATATTCCATCAGAACAAATCTTGACAGTAGAAAAGCTCTGGAGTTGGTCACATTCAGTGCAGATGTATTCATACATCTCATCTTTATGCCATATCAGTGTCTCCATACTTCTTGGTTTAGAGGACAACTAACCCATATGGCACACAATGACCTACACTCGATAAACATTATCATCCTTAGTAACAACGTATCATTTAGCCATGAATAGGTTTAAGAACTAAACAATAAATCCTCCTTTGTCGATTCTAGATAATCCTAAGGATTTTATCACAACATAAAAGTTTATTAGAAGATGCAAAGAATTTTATGATGAAAATACCAAAATAATATTTATTCATTAATAATTTATATATAAATATAAAATATAGCTCAACCATCAATAGACTAATAATTAGTTTTGGGACAGTATTTCCAACAAACTCCAACTTGGACTAAAGCTAATCGGTGCAGTATCTAATATCCATCTTTGACTTGAAGTCATCGAACTCCTTCACCATAATGGCTTTAGTGAATGAGTCAGCCAGGTTCACCTTTTCGTCGATCTTCTAAAGATCGATGTTATCCTGATCCACGATCTTTCAGATAAAATGGTAGCGATATAGAATATGCTTCATCTGCTGATGTGCCTTTGATTCTTTTGCTTAAGCAATGGCTCCAGAGCTATCATAGTAAAGCAAAGCTGGACCATCAAGCGAGGGTGCCACTCCGAGCTTGGTGATGAACTTTCTCAACCACACCACTTTTTTGGCAGTATCTAATACAGTGATATACTCTACCTCGCAAACTGAGTGAGCCATAATATGCTGCTTGAAACTCTTTTAGTAGATAGCTCCATCGTTAAGGGTAAACATATAACCCAACATATTTTTATTATCAACATGATCAGACTAGAAACTAAAGTTTGTAAACCCCACAAGTCTCAAGTCCGACTCATCATAAACAAGTCACTGGTAGTATTTCTTAAATACTTTAGGATATTTTTAACAACCTTCTAATGGTTCTCTCCTAGATCAGATTAGTATCCACTCACTATCCTTAATGAGTATGCCACATCTGATCTTATACATATCATGGCATACATGATAGAATCCACTACCGAAGCATATGAAATTTTACTCATACGCTCTCTCTTTTGAGGTGTTGTCGAACAATCTCTCTTTAAGAAAAAATTTTCATGGCCTATCAGTAGATAGCCTTTCTTAAAATTTTCCATACTGAACCACTTCAGCACAGCATCTATATATGTGGATTGGGACAACCCAAGCAACCTCTTAGATCTATGTCTATAGATCTTCATCCCTAGGATGTAGGAAGCTTCTCCCAAATCCTTCATAAAAAATTATGATGATAGCCAAAACTTTATTTCCTATAATGCAAGGACATCATTCCTAATTAAGAGAATATCATCCACATACAATACAAGTAATACAACTACTGGACCATTAGCCCACTTGTATATGCAGGACTCTTCTTTGTTCTTAGCAAAGCCATACATTTTGATTGTTCTATTAAAACGTATGTTCCAACTCTAAACTGCTTACTTCAGTCCATAAATAAATCTTTAAAACCTGCACACCTTAGACTCATTTGTGGATGTAAATTCTTCAGGTTGTATCATATACACCTCTTCGTCTAGTTCTCCATTCAGGAAAGCTACCTTCATATCCATCTATCAAATTTTATAGTCCAGATGGATGGCTATCGCAAGTATGATTCGAATAGACTTGAGTATTATCATAAAAAAAAATGTCTCATCATAGTTTATACCATAATGTTGACGATACCGTTTGACAACCAGATGGATCTTATAGGTCTCCACCTTCCTATCTACACCCTTTTTTTTTTTTGAAAACCCACTTATATCCTATGGATTTTATGCCTTCTGGTGGATCAACCAATATCCATACATTATTTACCTTCATGAACTTCATTTCAGATTTTATGACCTCAAGCAATTTCTTAAAGTCAAGTCTCTGCATTGCATCCGTATAGATGATCGGATCCTCATTATTCTCATCAAGTTCGATAGGAGCACCATTTTGGATTGAGAAATCATAGTATCTATTCGGCTAACATGGTACTCTACTATACTATCTTAAGTATGCAGGTACAATGGGCTTTGGATTTGATCTAATCAAATTTGTTTAAGGTTAAGCTACCTGTGTTGATTTTTTTACTTGCCGAACTTTCTCAAATTTGACCTTGGAAGCATTTGTTCCTTCACCAAGGAATTCATTTTCTAAAAAGATTGCCTTAAGGCTGACAAACATTTTTTGTTCATCTACAAGGTAGAAATAATATCCTTTGGTCTTTTTTGGGTATCCCATAAAATTACACTTGTCAAATCTAGGTCCAAGCTTATCCATTACTAAATGTTCGACATAAGCCAGATACCCTCAAACCCTAAGAGATGAGAGTATTGGCTTATGCCCTATTCACATCTCATATGATGTTTTAGAAACAAACTTACTCAGAATCCTATTTAGAATGTAACAAGTTAGCTCGAGTGCATATCCCAAAAAGAAGATTGCTAGACTAGCAAACTCTATCATCGATCGAATCATGTCCAACAGAATCTGATTTCTCCTTTCAGACACATCATTATACTGTGGTGTTCTAGAAAGAGTCTATTGGAAAAGAATCCCATTTTTTCCTAGATATATCAAAAACTCACTAAAAAGGTACTCATCCTCTCGATCAGATCGTAGAGTTTTAATATTTTTTTTTTCTATCTCATTATGGAATAGTTTGAATATTTTAAATGACTCCAACTTATGTTCCATTAAATAGGTGTACTCATACCTTGATAGGTCGTCAGTGAAAATTATGAAATAGAAATAACCATCTCTAGCACTTGAGCTCATGAGTTCATATACATCAGAATGTACTAGACTAAGGAGTTCACTGGCTCGTTTATCTTTTTCGATAAAAGATGACTTGGTCATCTTTTCAAAAAGATAGGACTCATAAGTTGAAAGTGATTTACAATCACCAACTTTAAGAATTCCTTCTTGAGTCAATCTATTTATTCTGTTCTTATTAATGTGACCTAGCTTATAGTATTAAAGGTACATATCTGACATATCATTTACTCTAGAACATTTACTAGAGGATCGGATCATATTAACAGGCTATGAAAAAGTATAAATATCATTATTCAATTATCCAACACAAATCGTAACACCATTCAAAATGATATTACAAACATTTTCATTTATTGAAAATTCATAACTGTTCTTGGATAGAAGGACTATGGAGATAACATTCAATAAAAAGTTTGAACAAAAGTGACAATCATATAGAATAACTTTATGAGAATTAATTACAAGGTTCATGATTCCTAAAGCTAGAACTGGAACTTATCTTCCATCTTCAACGTTCAGGAACCTCTCACCTTCATCAAATCTTCAATTGATCTGCAAATCCTACATCGAATTATAAATATGATAAGGGCTTTTGGTATCTAATACCCAAGTAGTAGTATCACATATTGAGAAGTTGCAAGGTGTTATCATATAATTATTCTGCCCAGTAATTACTTGCTTCTTCCTCGATCTACTCCAGTCTAGGAAGGCAATGTACTGAAGATAATTTCTCTTTCATTGATCCTATTTCTTACAAAAGAAGCACTCCACCTGGCTCTGGTCGGGCTTAGACTTCTTAGTCTGATCCTATGCAAACGTCCCTACATATGGCTGCACCTTCTTATTCTTCTTCTTCTTGTTCTTCTTTTCTTTCTTAAAGGGTTGACAACCAGAAGAAGACCCTCTCACTACGTTCATCGACTCCTTGTGAAGCTGATGATGCTTCTTAAAGTTTTGCAGCAACCCTAATAAGCCATGGTAGTTCACTACAGGCTTTATCATTCAAAAATGATTAAGGAAGGAGAGGAAGGACTTGGGTAAAGAGTTCAAAATCGCATCTTTTCCAAGCTACTTATGCAAGAAAAAATCCAATTTACTCAGGCACTCAATCATCTCGATCATGTACAATACATAATCAGTGATTGATGCCCCATCCTTCATCCGAGCATTGAAAATAGCACAACTAATCTTGTGCTTCTCAACATCGTCAGGAGTGCCAAAGAAGTCGTTCAACATTTGAACCATCTCCTATGGTCGGGCATTTTTAAACCTACAGCTAAATTCATTATTCATTGCCACTAGCATAATACACCGAATGGTGGTACGATCATTGAGCCACTTCTGATAAATATCTCGAACCATACCTCTAGCATTGGGAGCTAGCTCCTTAAGTGTCGGATCTATCAAGATGTACAAAATTTGTTCTTGCTCCATGATAATTTTTAGTTTTTGATACCAGCTATTGAAGTTGGGTCCTATCAGTTTGTCATTATCTAATAATGATCGGAGTGATAAGATAGTGGCCATAACTGCAAAAAAAAGAAAAATCAAATCTAATAAGTATATGAATTATTTATCCTAAAGACTTGGATTTTAGTCTAAAGGATCTTTCACTATTTTATAAAAACTGGTAGCCTCTACCTCTAATTCAAAAAATTATCTTAATTTCTTAGTGGATACTAGAATCCACATAGACTACACACAAGTCCGACTTTGATCGATTAATCCATGTGCATCTATGGATAGGTTCATAACTAATTATTTTTTTAAATAATTTTTAATAATTTAATTTTATCCCAAAAGCCTAATCAGTAGGCTTTGGCCTTCACTGAAAAAATTTGGTTAGATCCAACCATTAACATGATCATATTTGGTGTATCTAGCCAATAAATGATCAGGCCCGACTTTGATCGACTAACCTGACTACTATTAGAAAGACACAGCCAAATTATCATATTATGAATGATAATTTAATTAATCAATAAGTACAAGACCTTTGGGTCTCCAATGATTATTAAACTAATTGATCCATTATCACTCAACTTAATGAAGGGCTATGACTTAGTTATCATATAACTATTTTATTTTTAAAGATCTAATAATTATAGAGAATTTTATTGATTCATTTTAAGAAAAAGTGAGAAGAGTGACCAGCCAATTTTGATCCTCCCACTGACTTCACCAAGTTAGATAAAAAAAGGACCTAATTCAAGCTAGCATTAAGAGCACCTAAATCAATCACATTGATTTACCTAATTAACATGGATGAGCCTAAATCACCAAATAATCTAATCAAAATCTAATTCACTAGGTTGGCCAGGTAAGTAAGATCAGTGGAAGGGATATGTCATTAACTCGTCAAAGATCAAATTAGTGCGAGTAGCTCTCAATTAAAAATCATTGGTCTAGACTGTCAAACATACCTTAGACACCAACCGTGTAGATGGTGTGGTGCTTCCAAGCCTTGGGAGGCCACTAGAGAAGCCAGAGTGTTATCTCTAGGGAGACTAGGACAGGTGTGGTCCTAAGGCTAGGACAAGAGTTGTTCTAGAGTGGAGACAATGTGAAGCCCTCCATAGGCTTGAAGTCTAAGTGTTGAGGAGCTTAGTTGGTGCTTCGAAGACTTAGAATACAAGATGGAGCAAGAAACCAAAGCTAATGGATATAGACTATAGAAAAGGATTATTTCTACAGGTTAGGCAGCTCAGTCTGAAACTGAATCGACTAAGTCTCAGAGATCAAGCCAAATAGAAAGATATATGTTTGGAACTACTGGCATGATACACAACTAAGCTAACTCAGTGCCAGACTGAGCTGACCTAGTCTCAAGTTAGCCAGCTCAATGTGCGAGCAGAGACACACGAAAGGTCTATTTAGGGCTAAGGTCAGGGTTGATCCTAGGAGTCTTAAGATTTGGTTTGAGAGGTTTTAAGAGGGCTAACTCATATATGGCTTGGGTTTAGTTTCAGGGGATGAGAGCATATGAGACATGGGTGTACATGGGCTTTGTGAATGCTTTCATGTATTGGATTAGCCTAGGAAAGCTTTTGAACTGGGGCTTATTAGAATTCATGTAGAAATCCTAGGGTATATAAACCTGGGTATTGTAACTTTTATAATAAGAGTGGAATACAATTGAGCTTTTCTTCTTAACTCTCAATCTCTCTTTACTCTATAGTTCCATTGCCAAAAACCTAGGCACCATCCCCTTTTCTCTCTTCTTTCTTAGATCTTTTTCAATTTTCTAGATTAACATCCAGGTTCATGCAAGAGATCGGTTCTACGGCTATGGTTCTGAGCAGCTATAAGCATAATATTTGGTATCAAATCCTGGTTTAACATGGAGAAGGAAGAAGATGAGGTTTCAGCAAAGGATTAATAGTGAGGTTCAGATCTAAGATTTTTTCTAGACTTCATGAGAAAGAAAGAGATCAAAGGACTGCTCTCCACCATCTCTAGTCAAGGTAATTTTTAGATCTACCTGTTAACTATTATTTGATTCAAATTGATCATGGAAGGCAATGGATTAAAGGTAGGATTTGAGAAGTTTGATGATAAAAAAAGTTTCATGATGTGGAAGGTTAGGATGGAGGATCTATTGGTTCAGATGGGGTTGAATTCGATCTTAGAGGATAGGCCGGAGGAGATGACAGACAAGGTATGGATGTCTTTGAAGAAAAAGGTATGTACCATAATTAGGGCCTATCTGGCAGATGAGGTTTTGTATGGTGTATTAGAGGAGAGGACATCTAAGGATTTATGATCAAGGTTACACCAGTTGTACATGAAAAAGATCATATGAAACAAGTTGATGCTAAAGAAGCAACTGTATAGCCTTCGGATGCAGGATGGCAAAGATGTTGCAGGGCATATTCAGTGGTTCGACCAGATGAGCATGGATTTGCTCAACATAGAGGTGGATCTAGAAGAGAAGGATAAAAGTTTATTATTGTTGTGTTTGCTATCTGAAAGCTTCGATTCGTTGGTGACAATGCTACTATATGGTAAGGAGACACTGGTATATAAGGAGATCATATCAGTATTAAGGTCCAACGAGCAGCGAGAATAGATGACAAAGAGAAAGATCTTTTAGGAGGATCTTGTTGTTTCAGAGAGACCTAGAAAAGAAAAGAAGAAGGACGAGCAGAGGAATAGTAAGGGGTTTAAGAGATGCTTCAAGTATGGTGAAGCAGGGTACTTTAAGCAAAAGTGTCCACTTTGGAAGAAGTGCAAGAGAGGAGAAAAGTCAAATTTCATTGGTTTAGTCACTGAAAGTGAAGATTCGGATGAAATCTTGGTAGTTTCGGAGGAGCCCACGGGGTGCGGTGTATCCAAGATGACTTTGAAGGAATCTATAGGGTGCGGAGGGTTCGAAGAAGCAGCGACGGTGTTTGAGGTGCAGTGGCAGGCTCAGCAGTGCAGCGTTGAGTGGTTGACCTCTGATGACTTGGGTATAGAGTAAGCTTCCACGGCATCAAGAGGACTTCAGTTCTAGGTGGAGCATAGAATAGAGGTGGCTTTATAGATGAAGAAAGATGCGGTACAAGTTCAGAGCGGAGGGGTGCAGAGAGAGGAGCTATATCACAACATCAGTGCGGGGATTGTACAGATCCAGGTGGAGTGGATTGTGTAGGAAGACTAGCATGGCTTTGAGGGGACCGTGTCAGGTGGAGCATCAAGAGCAGTGAGTGCTAGTAAAGGAATGCTGTGAGATCTCCAAAAAAGTCTAGGACAAGTGATGTGGCTACCAAGCAGAAAGGTGCCTACAACTCCAAAGATGGTATAGAGGAGCAAGCTAAGATCTTCAGCGATGGAGCTGGTCATCCCAAAGGCCTCAAAGGGAGCTTAGTAGTTGAAGAAGGATGGCAGTAGTAAGGTATGCACAAGGGGCTATCAGGGCATGCAGTAATAACTAGATCATGTAGATGGATATTACTAGGTGTGCCAAGGCTTGGGCGCACCAAGGTGGAGATTGTAGATGATGTAATGCTCCCAAACCTTGGAAGGCCACAAAAGGAGCCAAGGTGTTGGCTTTGGAGATACTAGGATAGGTGTGGTCCTAGGACTAGGATAGAAGTTATCCTAAGATGGAGGCAGTGTGAAGCCCTTCATGGGCTTGAGGTCTAGGTGTTGAGGATCTTGAGGGGCATGGTTGGTGCTTCGGAGACTTGGGACACAAGATGGAGTAAAAAACCAAAGCCAAAGGATGATGACTACAAAAAAGGATTGTTTCTGCAAATTAGTTGACTCAGTCTGAAACTGCATTGACTAAGTCTTGAGGTCAAGCCAAATAGAAAGGTACATGTTCGAGACTACTGGCATAGTACACAACTGGGCCAACTCAATGCCCAGACTGAGCCAATCCAGTCTTAGGTTAGCCAGTGCAATGCTGAAATTAAGCCAGCTCAGTACACGGGCAGAGACATGCGAAAGGTCTGTTTGTGGTTAGGGTCTGGGTTGATCCTAGGGGTCTTAAGGCCTAGTTTGAGAGGTCTTAAAAGGGCTAATTCATGTATGGGTTGGATTTAAATCTAGGGGATGAGAATATGTAAGACATGAGTGTACATGGGCTCGGTGAATGCTTTCATATATTGGGTTAGCCTTGGAGAGTTTTTGAGCTGAAATTTATTAAGATTCATGTAGAAATTCTAAGGTATATAAATCCGGATATTGTAACTTTTATAGCAAGAGTGGAATATAATTGAGCTTTTCTTTCTAACACTCAATGTCTCTTTACTTTCTAGTTCCAATGCCAAAAACCTAGGCACCATCCTCTTTCCTCTATTCTTTCTTAGATCTTTAGTTTTTTGGATTAATGATAAGTACCATAAAATTATCAATAAAAGTATTAATTTATTAATTAATTTATATTTATTTTTAAAAATTAATAATTAATTTATACATATTTTTGAGAAATTAATATTTTTATTAATTAAAAAAAAATATTTAAAAAATAATAAATATAGAAAAATAAAATATTATTATCAATGAAAAGAGCTCATTTTTTTAGTTACAACGAAATAAGTTTGAAATAAATCAAAGCTAAAATGGACTATATATGAATTTTTAAAGAAAAAAATAATAAAAATAAAAAAAATGGCTCAATCGGCTTCGTAAGCCAAGCCACCAAGCCAAGCCAAGCCATCAAAGCCGACTCAGCCGCAGAAGCCGATCAGTTAGTCCACGATTCAGGCATGGACTGCTAGCTTAGCAAAAGACAACGAATCACACACTGCCACGTGGTGGACCTAGACCCTTAACGGTTTATAAAAAATCTATCACAGCTCATAGGATATTTTCATCATTTCAAGTGGCAAAGATAGGCACTGATTGGTTGCGGTATGCAGTATACTTGGTCCATGTGGTCCATGAGAATAGTAAACATGCGATTGAATGGTGGCTGTAGCTTACGATCAAGATCGGAGAGCAGGAACATTTTCCAGGTTTAATTCAAACTCCATCAAGCTCATCTACGTGATCGGACGGCAGCGCTCACTCCAAACATAGATCCAACGGCTGATAGAGCTTCTGACGGTGATTAGGACACCCAACGCATGATCAACGGCTAGATTTTCTCCTAATTAACATGATCTGACAGCTAGAACTTAATCCGACCTGATCTGGGCTTATACACATCTGATTTTGATATTTTTTGAAGTCTTGGATCATCATCTGATGGCCAGAACATGCAGAGACTTCACAAGACCTTTGATCGAATGATTTTCTGCTATTTTCTTCAACAAACAAGGGTCTATACTTCTTCTTAGTCCCACATTACCCAGCAACAAATCCTCCAACCCTCCAACACCTATAAATAAGACCCCAGACCTCTATAATTCACTGTCTTCGGTCAAGGTGAAATTTTGGTATAGGGTAAAGCCAGGCTTCGGATTAACGGCTGCTTCAACGTAGCTGGTGCCGAGAAGAAGAGCTGGCTTCTACACCATCTTTCTACCGATGCCGATCCACGATCAGAGATCAGCCTGTTTTAATTTCTTTTTCTTTTCTTTTTAAATTATATGTATTTAAATTTTAAAATTTTAATTAATATAAATTTTATTGTTATGCACTTTAATTTTAGCTTTTTATTTTTATTATAATTTAATTTTTATATTTTAATTATTATTTTTTATTTTACTGTAAGTGGATGCTAAGATCTAACTAGTAGATCTTAGTACCAAATTTATTTTTTCTACTATTTAACTTTCATCCTTTATTTATTTTCCGACTTCAAAATTTTTTTTTCTTTTTTTTCTCAAAATTAAAGTTTTCAAAACTAAAACACTACCTTCCCTGTGGATTCGGCCTAACTTACTACTTTCTACTTATTTTTAATTATTTTAAGAAGTTGGATTAAATGATAAGTACGATATCTTAATGACAACATTGTGCTCTTATCAAGTTTTTTGCATCATTACCGAAGAAGAAATAGATGCTATTTTTTTATTAATTTCTTTAATTTTTTAATAAATTAATTATAAATAATTTTTTTGTAAATATTGCTTACTATTTTTTTATTTATTTTGCAGGAAAAGAGATAAAGAAGAATAAAATTAAGGTAAGTAAATCATCTAATCTTGTTTGGTGAGATCAATCTTAACCTTAGATCTCTTTTTTTTTATTATTTTTATTATTTTTAAATTAATTTAAAATACCTACTTAAATCTAATTAAAAGCTTCATGACTAGATTAGAAATCTTAATTGCTTAGAGCATGCATCATATTAGTTTTATTTTTTATTTTGGTGATTGTTGGAGGCAAGGTGAGCATCTCAACTTCAATTAGTTGCATGCATCTAGTTTAAATTGTATAGAACTCTTTGATTAAAAATTTTTAATGCATATTCATATTAAATCAACTTAAGGGCAACATCCAATTAAATAAGATAAGGTGGAGATTTGATCACCCTTCCTTAGCCCATAAATAACCAACCAGTATCCTGCATTGACCTAAGCTTCTAATTTTAAAATAAATTAGACATCAGCCCTAGAAACTCGAGCTCATTAGGATAAGAAATCCTAAAAGTTAGACCAGGTTAGGGTTAATCAATTTAACTGATGACTAGAAAAGTGGTTCAGGGATGATTGGGCCCGAAGAAAGGTGGTTACTTAATTGATTCCGTTAACTTATTTGGCCAAGCATAATTGGTGTCTAAGACAAGCAACGGAGGGACTTCCACCGACCTTATACTTACTTGATCAGTTGATTGGCTGATCTTACACTTGGAGGGTTTGAAGGTGATCTTGATAGTTAAGAGCTATCTAGATTTAGGATAATCCTTAGACGGAATTGATTGACCAACTTGATTGCTAACCAACATCAAACCTAATTAAACCTAATTTTTCTCTCTCTTCTTAGTTCTAGAACTTCTCAGGACCTCTTTTTTAGAACTCTTCTTTTTTTCTTCTTCTTTCTCCTCTAAAAATAAAATAAAATAAAAATTAAATTAAATTAAATTAAAAATTAAATTAAATTAAACTAATTAAAAAATTATTAAAAATAATAATTAAATAATATTAAATAAAATTAAAAATAATAATTAATTAAATAAAATAATAAAAAAATTAAAAAATAATAAAATAATAAAAATAATTTAAAAAATTTTTGAACCATACATTAGGGTTGCACTAATACATACACGGTAGAAAATTACTTTACCTAATCTAGTTAAATTCAAATATAAAATTAAATGGTTGAATCATATTAAACTCAATAATCAAATGGCTGAAAATTTTAGAGAACCACCTAGATAGATGAAGGAATACTTTATTCCTTCCACCTATAACCCATCAACTTATATCTAATTACCTAAAATTCATGCTACCCACTATGAGATCAAGCCAACCATAATTCAGATGCTCCAATCTTTCTATGGAAGCACCAATGAAGATCCTTATAAGCATCTGGATGAGTTTTTAGAAATATGCTTTACGGTGAGGATTCAAAATTTAACTAATGATGTCCTTAGACTAATTTTATTTCCTCCATCATTAAAAGATAAAGCCAAGTACTGGCTTAGTATGATAGGAAGACCAATTAAAACTTAGGCTAAATTACAAAGTGAATTTCTTAAGAAATTTTATCTCCTAGGCCGAACCAACATTATGAGATGAGCTATCACTGGATTTGATCAGCTTCCAGGGAAATAAATTCATGAGTCATGGGAGAGACTTAAGAAACTTCTTAAAAAATGCCCACACCATGGTCTGTCTAAGTGACAAATAGTTTAAGCTTTCTATAAGAATTTAGGAGACCAATATAGATAATTGGTAGATACATCCTGTGGAGGTGCATTCATGAGCAAAAGTGAGGATGAAGCTTATAAACTATTTGAAACTCTAAGTGAAAATTCGATTAACCATGCCTCACTATCCTCTTATGAAAGATCAATTTCTCAATAAAAATGGGCAGGGATTGTTAGATATGTATGCCCTAGAAGCCAGAATTGGCTGACACTTGTAATACACTTCTAGGGATAAAATTATAATTTTGACTATAAATAATAAAATGGGTTATTTTCTATCACATAAGTATATTTAGTGTCTGTGATACATCCCTTGAGTTAATGGTAATGATAATTCATATTTTTAAGAGTTGAAAATTTAAGATATGAATTTTCATTTATTAACTCATAAAATGCTCCTGACCTTAGGATCATCATGAGGATGGTGATTGATTGAAAAGGTTAGTGTATAATCACTTCTTTATAGTAGATGAGTCTTGAGTCTATGGTGTAGAGACATCGAAGTGAGAGTATAGGTACTCATTAGAGAATAAGAGCACTGAGCGTGACCACCTCGAGTAGTCATAAGGAAGTCTACCTTCTCGTCAATAACTGACTCGAAGCTGTAGTGGTGTGTCTGCTTCTTTGACCTGAGGTGCATCGGTAGTTCACCTTGAGGGTGTTATAGTTTGACTACAGCAAGACTCAGTCTCCTAGCCATTCGAAACCCTGAGGTGTATGTTGGCTATAGCATGTTCATTATAGGAATTGTATTGCACCAAGAGAAAATCTATCTACCTCGGTAGAAGAGGAGCAGTCCTATGATGATCATGAGAATCAAGTCCATAAGTCCATGGCCATGGCAGAGTGTGAAGTAATAGAAAGAGTTTCTATTAAGATTTTCACATCGGACTTGAATCGAATGATTAAATCATATGATAGAAATTAGGGTTTGACGAGTTCACCTTAATCATAATCTGATCAGGGCTCAAGATAGAAGAACTTAATCACACAAGTAGCTGCACCAAGAGGTTTAATTTTAGTTTTGATGGATTGCCACCATATATTGCTAGGTGTCACTGATGGATTTTGGGAGCAACTAGAATAATTTAGATGATCGATCATTCTAATTGTCTAATCAGAAGAGTTCTGATCCATCGAAAAAAATTTCGATGATGTTGATGATGGAGATCACTACATATCCTATTACCATACAGAACTAAACCTAACTGGATCACACAAATAAGAATTTAGATCTGAATATCATCAATTGGACTAATCTAATTCAATTGATTTGAATTAGATTCAATTAGGTTCAAAAAAATCATGCTAGCACATGATTGAGCCTAACATTCTCCTTTTTCTTATCATTAAAAGTTATCTCGACTGAGCCAAATGAGTTTGTGCTCACTCAGATACCTTTACCTAGTCTGATTGGAGCTTATTTAGATCAGAAAAGGGTTATCTTAATTTATGAGATAAATTTAAGACAACACCTACCATTTTTCATCACCTACTAATTCTTGTTCTTTGACTTTGGTCAAACATTGACCTTTGACTCTTGGACATCTGTCCATGTGTCATGCACTTATTGGAGAGTACATAGGAGCTTGTCTCCTCTCTGAAAATTAAAAAGAAGGGGGTGCATGCCTAGGATGGCGTGCGCCCATGGATAGGGATGCCTGGAGTCCCATACAGATGGGACTCCACATTGCTTCTTGGATTCAAACTAGGTGACCCTCATCTATAGACTTTGACCAGTCTTAGGTGCCATCTAAGGATGAATCTATGGATCACTCATCTGATTGGATCAGGTGATGTCATCCCATCAATTAGATTTAGATTTGATTAAATGAAGCAACGTGATTGATCGGGGTGATGTGGCACTGCATGGCGCAGTAGGGTCTATATAAAGACCTGTCTATACCCATTTTTTCAAGAGTTCCTCTTAGCCCACACCCTAAGGCTGCTCCTCTCCCTCCTCCATGCCACCTTTTTGATCCTCTCTCTCCTCTCCATGCCCAAGGCAGTTGGGCTTCAGATTAGTGCGAGTCAGGCAAGAAAAGGCTGACGTAAAAGAAAGAAGGCAGCATTGCTGCAGAGATGATGGGTGATCTTCAGAAGGAGTTTTGAAGATCCTCCAAACCATATCCAGATCTAATTTTTAGAGAAAATAAAGAGAAGAAGAAGATCTCCAGATCTAGTCTAAGTGGATATCGGTAGAGACCAGGTGCTTGCATGGTTAGATTCAGAACCTCAGACAATCGGCAAGATCATCAATGGGTAATCAGATTACCCATATCAAAGTAAAAGTAATTTAGACTTAATTTAATTTAATTTTTTTATTTAATAAATCATAAAATTAGATCTAAAAAATATCAGATCTGATTAGAATCTAAGAGGTGATTTTTGAAATATGCCTCTCGATCCAATCGGATCTGAACGAACCTGATCCAAAAAATTCAGGATTTTTCTTCAACTGGTATCAGAGCCAGATTCTTATAAAATTTATTTAGATCTAATTTTAATTTGATAAATTAATGATTTTAGATATCACATGAGATGTGATTAGATCTAAAATTAAAAAATTAAAAAATTAAAATTAATAAATCTAGATCAAGAATGTATGAGATACATAACTAGACTAGAAATAGAATTATTCTATGTGTAGTCTAGTATAATCATAATTTTAATTTTATTAAATATAATTTTAAGATTTATTTATTTTTTATTTTTTAATATTATAAATATTATAATCAGATCTAAAAATATAAAATAAATTAAATTTAATTTATTCATATGGGATATGATAGTTGCATGTTTAGACTAGTTGTAGAATAGTTCTACAAAAGGATCTAGATTATATTTTATTTGATAAGATCAAATTTAAATTTAATTTTTTTGATCATTATGAGATAATTTAGATCTAAAAAACATGCATGCATGATACATGAGATGTATGCAAAATATGTTTTAATTAGATCAATTTCCTTATATGAGATATATGCTTAGATCTAACTAGTTTTTGTAGATTAGTTGTATTTTTGATTAAGGCATTCCGCTTAGCCATCCAGTCATAAGAATAAAGTAGGGCTTAAAGATCCTCTCCTCCCATTCGATGGGGTGTTCTTATTGAAGGAAAATCTTGATTTTTCGAATCAGGTTCGTTCAGATCTGATCGGATCAAGAGATATATTTCAAAAATTTTTCTCTTTGATCCTAATCAGATCTGGAATATTTTAGATTTGATTATTATTATTTTAAGAATTAAAATAAAATTAGATAAATTAAATCAAATTTAATTTATCTTGAAGTGGGGAATCCTATTATCCGTTGATGATCCTGTAAGCAGCGAAAGGTTCTGAATCAAGCCACGCAAGTGCCTGGCCTCTATCGGTATCCAGTCAGACTGGATCTAGAGATCCTCTTCTTCTCTATCACGTCTCTAGAAATCAGATCTAGATCTGATCTGGAGGATCTTCAAAACTCCTTTTGAAAATCAGCAGTCGTCCTTTGCAGTAGCGCAGCCTTCTAGCTTTCACTCATCTTTCTCTTGTCTAGATTGCACCAACCAAGATCAAAACCCTTTTGAACATAGAGAGGAGAGGGAGAAGATGCTTTGGCATGGAGGAGGAGAGGAGAAAAGGCCTTGGGGCATGGAGATCTCAATTAATTCAGATTTTTCTTTGAGTTGGGCGTAGGGTCTTATTTATAGACTAACTGTGATCCAACTCCTCTTCTTCCCAACCAATCATAACTCTTTGTGAAATTAGATCTAAATCTGATTGGTGAGAATAGAGTCTCCTGAATTCCTCCTTAGAGGGTGCCTAAGACCAGTCAAAATTTGGTTCTTAGGAGAACTCTAATTGGAATCCAAAAAGGAGATGGAGTCCCTGTCCAACAGGGACTCCTGGGCACCTCCAGCTTGGGCACACGCTAAGGGTGGCATGCACCCTCTTCCTTGCCAAGTTCTAGCAGGGGGATAGGCCCCCACCAGCTCTCCAATAGGTGCATGACATGTGGACAAAAGTCAAAGTATCAATGGTCAACATTTGACCAGTCAAAGGTAGACTTTTGACCAAAGTCAAAGAACGAGAAATGGCAGGTGACCAAAAATGGCAGATAATGTCTTACAAAATAAGACAACCTTTTCTAACTTGGACAACCTCCAGTCAAACCATATGAAGGCCTCTGATTGAGCACAAACTCCTTTGGCTCAGTCAGGACAACTTATTTGTGATAGCAAAAGAAGAACGTTAGGTTCAATCGAGTACTAGCACGATTTTCTTGAACCTAATTGAATCTCATTCAGATCAATTGAATTGGATTAGTTCAATTGATGATCACCAGATTCAAATCTCTTGTTTGTGTGACCTAGTTAGGTTCAGTTCTATATGATAATGGAATATGTCATGATCTCTATCATCGATATCATCGAAACTCCTTTCGATGGATCAGAACTCTTCTGATTCGAACAACTAGAATGATCGATCATCTAAATCATTCTAATTGCTCCCAAAAATCCATCAGTGACACCTAGCAGTATATGGTGGCAACCCATCAGAGCTGAATGCGAACCTCTTGGTGCAGCTACCTTGTGTGATTAAGTTCTTCTATCTTGAGCCCCGATCAGATTAGGGTTAAGGTGAACTCGTCAAACCCTAGTCTCTGTCATATGATGTAATCATTTGATTTTAAGTCCAATGTGAAAACCTAAATAGAAACTCTTTCTATTATTTCACTCTACCATGGCCATGGACTTCTGGACTTGATTCTCATGATCATCATAGGGCTGCTCCTCTACCACCGAGGTAGATAGATTCCATCTTGATGCTATCCAGTTCCTACAATGAACATGCTATAGCCAACATACACCTCAGGGATTCCATATGGCTAGGAGATCGAGTAATGGTGTAGTCAAACCATAACACCCTCAAGGTGAACTGCCGATGCACCTCAGGTCAAAGAACCAGACACACCATTGCAGCATCGAGTCAGTCATTGACGAGAAGGTAGACTTCCTAATGACTACTCGAGGTGGTCACGCTCAGTGCCCTCGTTCTCTAACGAGTACCTATACTCTCACTTCGATGTCTCCACACCGTAGACTCAAGACTCATCTACTAAAGAAAAGAGATTGTACACCAACCTTCTAGATCAATCACCATCCTCGTGATGATCCTATGGTCGGGAGCATCTTATGAGTTAATAATGATTATTCATGTCTTAAATTTTCAACTCTTGAAAATATGAATTATCATTACCATTAACTCAAAGGAATATATCACAGACACTAAATACACATATGTGATAGAAAATAACCCATTTTATTGATTATAGTCAAAATTATAATTTTGCCCCTAGAAGTGTATTACAAGTGTCAGCCAATTCTGGCTTCTAGGGCACATATATCTAATAATCTCCCACTTGTTCTAAAGCCAATTGGCTATAAGTCTAAGTCCCATCTTCTTAAGGTGGGCTTCGATCTTCTGCTGGCCCAATGGCTTTGTAAGTGGGTCTGCCACATTATCTGTAGAGTTGACTCTCTTGACCTCGACATAACCCTTCTCGAGGTAATCGCGGATGAGGTGGTATCGCCGTTCAATGTGCTTAGATTTTTGGTGAGACCTTGGCTCCTTAGCAAGGGCTATGGTGCCATTGTTGTCGCAGTACAGAGGAATGGCATCTGATGGCATTACTCCAATTTCTGCAGCAAACTTCTTGTACCAGAATGCTTCCTTCGCAGCCTCTGATGCAGCGATATATTCTGCTTCCATGGTGGAATCTGCTATCACCGTTTGCTTGAAACTCTTCCAGCTGACAGCACCACCATTGCACACAAACAGACTTCCAAATGTCGACTTTCGATCATCTATATCGGACATGAAATCCGAGTCTGTGTATCCCTGGACTTGGAGTTCTCCATTACCAAAGATCAACATCATATCCTTAGTTCTTCTCAAGTACTTAAGGATACATTTCATAGAAGTCCAGTGTTCTTCATCTGGATTTGACTGATATCTGCTTGTGACACTCACAGTATGGGCTATATCAGGTCGTGTACATAGCATGGCATACATGAGGCTCCCTATTACAGAAGCATAAGGGATCTTGCTCATGCGTTCTATTTTCTCAGGTGTGCTAGGGAACATCTTCTTGGAAAGATGAATACCATGTCTGAAGGGTATTAATCCCCTCTTAGAGTTTTCCATACTAAACCTCTTTAGTACTTCCTCTATGTACATCTTCTATGAAAGTTCTAGCATCCTATTCGGTCTATCCCTATAGACCTTAATTCCTAGAATAAAGGATGCTTCACCTAAGTCTTTTATGGAAAATTTCTTGGACAACCATAATTTGACTATTGTTATCATGGGAATATCATTCCCAATAAGGAGGATGTCATCCACATACAATATGAGGAAGACAACAGCGCTTCCACTGATCTTTTTGAAGACACACGGTTCCTCTTCATTTTTGATGAAACCAAATATTTTGATCACATCATCAAAATGAGTGTTCTAGCTCTGAGATGCTTGCTTAAGTCCATATATAGACCTTTTAACTTGCAAACCTTATGATCAGTATCACTGGATGTGAAACCTAGCGGCTATTCCATATAGATATCTTCCTCAAGATATCTGTTCAAGAACACCATTTTTACATCCATTTGCCATATTTCATAATCAAAATAGGCTGCAACGGCAAGCAATGTGCGGATGGATTTTAGCATAGCCATTGGAGAAAAGGTATCCTGATAGTCAATGCCTTTGCATTGACTATAACCTTTTGCCACTAGTCTAGCCTTGAATGTCTCCACATTCCCATCTGCACCAATCTTTCTCTTAAAGATCCATTTACACCCAATAGGTACTATACCTTCTGGTGGATCTACCAAGGTCCAGACTTGGTTTGAGTGCATCGAGTCAATTTCTGACTGCATTGCCTCTAGCCATTTTTTGGAGTCGATATCTGATATCGCCTCATTGTAGGTTTTGGGATCATCACCATGAGCACCATTACCTACGAGGAATGTTTCCTCTACTTCCTCTAAAATAATACCTAAGTATCTTTTAGGGGGATGGAAAACTCTTTTCGATCTACGAGGTGGAGGAGGTAGTGTTCTTATTGGCTCAACCTGATTTGGTTCCAATTGGTTCTTAGCTCGTTGTACTTGTGAGACTTTCTCATCAAGCTTGATCTGCTTTTCAATGCCGCTATCTTGAATAAACTATTTTTCAAGAAAGATGGCATGTCGACTCACAATCACATTGTGGTCTTTTAGAATGTAGAAATAGTATCCTAATGACTCTTTAGGATATCCTATGAATCGAGCTCTGAAGGATCTAAACTCTAACTTGTCCGCTTGTTATCTTTTGACATGAGCCGGATAACCCCAAATTTTGAGATGACTCAGACTTGATTTCTTACCGTGCCATATCTCATGCGGTGTGGTAGGAACAGTCTTAGAGGGAACCCTATTCAGTAGATAAATTAAAGTTAACAATGAATGTCCCCAAAGAAAATCAGGAAGGTTTGTGAAGCTCATCATGGATTGAACCATATCCAATAGATTTCGATTTCTCCGTTCTGAAATCCCGTTGAGTTAAGGTATTCTTGGTGGAGTCCATTGAGAGACTGCCATTTTTCTTGAGATAGTATAGAAATTTTCAGCTAAGGTATTCACCTCCTCGATCTGATCGAAGAACCTTAATGGGTTTTCTAGTTTGTTTTTCTACTTCATGTCTGAATTCTTTGAACTTTTCAAAAGCTTCAGACTTGTGTCTCATAAGATACACATACCCATACCTAGATAGATCATCGGTAAAGGTAATGAAGTAGACAAAATTGCCTCTAGTTGGCACATCAAATGGGCTGCACATAACAGTATATACTAGGGCAAGGAGATCTGTGGCCCTTTCCCCATGTCCAACAAAAGAAAGTTTAGTCATTTTGCCTTGAAGGCTGGATTCATAAGTAGGATATGACTCGAAAGTCAATGGACTCAATAGCCCATTTTTCTCCAATTTGTTAATCCTATCTTTCTTGCTATATGACCTAATCTTAGGTGCCATAGATACCTATCATTTGGACTATCCCTAGGTCGTTTGGCATTCATGTTTTGCTTGAATAACGAGCATACCTCTAGAAGGACCTTCCTTCTTGTTCTTCAGGGTGGCCAGGTAAGTAGGGCAGTTCCGCTTCCAATGGTCATCGCTGTTACAATGGAAATACTTTTCTTTGATATCGACTTTTTTCTTTGGCTCTGCCTTCTTCTTCTTTGTTTCTTCCACCTTCTGCTTTTTCGCAGACTTCTTTTTCTTTCCATAAGACTTTTTTTTGGAAGAAGTCCATTCCATAGCAAGAACTGAGCCTTTAGAACCTTTCATAGAAAGCTCAGCGGTAACCAGCATATTCATTAATTCGGCCAAAGAATTTTGAAGTTTATGCATGTGGTAATTCATGATGAATTGCCCATATGCATCAGTCAAGGATTGCAGAATAATATCATTCTGTAGGTCCAAGTCTAACTTCACACCGAGCTTCTCAAGCTCTTCCATGTCCTTGATCATTATCAGATAGTGATCTTGGACTGACTGCCCATCATGCATCTTAGCCTTAAAAAGTCATTTCGTGACTTGATATTTGACTGTGCAACTTTGTTCACCAAACATCTCTTGCAGGTGAGCCAACATTTGGCGAGCAGTCCCGATATCTTCATGTTGGCATTGGAGCTCATCAGACATCGAGCCCAACATGTAATATCTGGTCTTATTATCTTCATCTATCCATTTCTTCAGAGACGCTCTCTATTCAATAGATGGATGGGCTGGTAAGGTGGGAGGATCCTGATCCAAAACATGGGTTAACTTCTCAAAACCCAAAATAATTTTGTAGTTTCGGAGCCAATCTTTATAATTGGATCTGGTCAGTCTGTGTGTGTCTAGGATACGTGCTAATGGGTTGGACGCAGATATATTTTGGTAGACAGTCAAAGATTCTAGTTAGATACTGTAATTATGACTTGACCAATTTGTTTAGGGATTTTATTTTTAAATAAATTAGCTCCCACTATTTTTTTGGATCCCTACACTCCCTTTGTAGAGATGCAAAAATCTCTACGATTAATGATTTCTAGTGGGTGGTGCGGTCTCACCAATTGACTCATCACCTCACCTAATAGTTATTGGTGATGGGTTAGCCAATGAGTGAACAACTCTTGTTCAATGATTCTCTCATGGTGCACCCAAACTTGGTCTCTAATTCATGAATCTCACCGTATCCAGAATATTGATCCAATTCTTAGTTAAGTTAGACCCACCATTTGCACAAACTGGGTTCCTACTTGAGTCTCTCACCGTATCCAAAATATTGAGCCCAACTCATCCTCTAGCCCATACCATCCAATGCCTAATAGACATGGTTGCATCTTTCCGATGCAAGTGAGCCACTATATCCAGTTGAGAATAATCAACCTCGAAAAGGGCCCGCAGATCTACAATGATGGAAGATCTCAGACTTAATCTTTTCTTAGGAAGAATTGATTCAGGTCTCATTAAACTAGACTTATCATAGTCATAACAATTATGACTAACCTAGCGGCATGGGTTAGCTCAGATTATTGACCACCTCATATCAGAACTGTGTCAACAGATATGGCCAAGTAAGTGAGATCGGTGGAAGGAATATGCCATTAACTCGTACAAGAATGCATTCAGATCGAGTAGCTTCCAATTAAAAACCAGTCGGTCGTATGTGCCAAACTTACCTTAGACACCAAATTGTTGAGTCAGAACCAATTGAGTTAGCCTATAATCCAGACTCTAATCTCTGAGCCTAATTAGGTCTTGCTTGATCGTGACTCGATCTTGACCCAAACTTAATCCTATTAGCTGGTCAATTTAGCATTGTTGATCCTCTAACCCAACTCTTTGATTTGGTTTGATCAACCGCTTAGACCTAGTTGAGCTACCCAAGCTCGAACCCAGTATTATGAATATGTCTTAGATCTAAAATTCTCAATTTTAGATCTAATTAATATTTCATAATCTTAATTTTTGATTAAGTCGGGTTCGTAAACAAAATATGTACAATAAATCCTAGGGTTTCAAGATCTAGGATTTTGCAGAACGTAAGTTTTGGATTTCTGATAAGGACGAACGCGCAGCACCCCAACACGTCATAGAACACCACCATCGATGGAGGAGAGCCTTTAAAACCCTTCTTATCATTCTATGACCGGACGGCCAAGAGGAACTTCTTAATCAGAACATGCAATACTTACAAAACAGTTTAGATCTATATCATATATCTCATATACAAATTAGATCTAATCATGGCATATTTGCATACATCTCATGTATCAATCATGCATACTTTAGATCTTAAATTATCTCATAATAATCTATAAAATTAGATTTAAATTGATCTAATCAAGAATAAATTCTATATCTAGACAATTATGTAAAACTATTTCTCACTAGTCTAGACATGCATCAATCATATCTCATATATATTTAAAAATTAAATTAATTTATTTATTAATTTTAGATGTTATTATAACCATTTAATATCAAAAAATATAAATAAATTAATCTAAAAGTATGATTTATCAATTAAAATTAGAAATATAACAGATATCTATAAGAAACTATTTCTATTTTAGAACTAGTCTATGCATATTTCTAATCTTAGATCCAAATCATTTAATTTTAATTTTTCTTGATTTTAGATCTGAATAACATCTCATGTGAATATTGAAATCACTTATTTTCTAATTAAATAAATTTAAAATTAGATCTAAACACTTTTAGAACCTTAGCTCTGATACTAGTTGAAGGGAAAATCCTGATTTCCGGACAGGTTCGTTCAGATCTGATCGGATCAAGAGATATATTCAAAATTTTTTTTATTTGATCCTAATTAGATTGAATGTTTTTAGATCTAATTATATTATTTAAAAATTAAAAAAATTAGATAAATTAAATCAATTAAATTTACTTTGAAGGGGTAATCCTATTACCCTTGATGATCCTGAGCAGCAGAGGTTCTGATCAGCCACACAAGGCCTCCTCTACTGATGTTCCACTCCAGGTGATCGTAGAGATCCTTTTTTCTCTATCACTCTCAAAAATTAGATCTTGATCTTGATTGGAGGATCTTCAAAACTCCTTTTGAAAATCAGCAGTCGTCCTTTGCAGTAGCGCAGCCTTCTAGCTTTCACTCGCCTTTCTCTTATCTAGATTGCACCAACCAAGGTCCAAAACCCTTTTGAATGTAGAGAGGAGAGGGAGAAGATGCTTTGGCATGGAGGAGAGGAGGAGAAAGGCCTTGGGCATGGAGATCTCATTAATCAGATTTTTTTTTGAGTTGGGCGCAGGGTCTTATTTATAGACTAACTATGATCCAACTCCTCTTCTTCCCAACTTATCACAACTCTTTATGAAATTAGATCGAAATCTGATTGGTGGGAATAGAGTCCCCTAGATTCCTTCTTAGAGGGCACCTAAGACCAGTCAAAGTTGGTTCTTAGGAGAACTCTAATTGGAATCCAAAAAGGAGATGGAGTCCCTGTCCAACAGGGACTCCTAGGCGCCTCCAGCTTGGGCACACGCCAAGGTGGCAGTGCCCTCTTCCTTGTCAGTTCTGGTAGGGGACAGGCCCCCACTAGCTCTCCAATAGTGCATGAATGTGGAAGAAGTCAAAGTCAATGGTCAAATGGACCAGTCAAAGGTAGACTTTTGACCAAAGTCAAAGAACAAGAAATGGTAGGTGACCAAAAATGGTAGGTAAGTCTATACAAAAATAAGACAACCTTTTCTGACTTAGACAACCTACCAATCAGACCATATGAAGGCTCTGATGAGACAAACTCCTTTGGCTCAGTCAGGATAACTATTTATGATAGCAAAAGAAGAAACGTTAGGTTCAATCAGTGCTAGCATGATTTCTGAAACTAATTGAATCTCATTCAGATCAAATGAATTGGATCAGTTCAATTGATGATCACCAGATTTCAAACCTTTTTTGTGTGACCAATTAGGTTCAGTCTGTATGATAAGGATATGTCATAATCTCTATCATCGACATCATCGAAACTCCTTTCGATGGATCAGAACTCTTCTTATTCGAACAGCTAGAATGATCGATCATCTAAATCATTCTAATTGCTCCCAAAATCCATCAGTGACACCTAGCAGTATATGGTGGACCCATCAGAGAGCTAAATACGAACCTCTTGGTGCAGCTCTTGTGTGATTAAGTTCTTCTATCTTGAGCCCCGATCAGATCAGGGTTAAGGTGAACTCGTCAAACCCTAGTCTCTATCATATGATGTAATCATTCGATTCAAGTCCAATGTGAAAACCTAAATAGAAAACTCTTTCTATTATTTCACTCTGCCATGGCCATGGACTTCTGGACTTGATTCTCATGATCATCATAGGGCTTCTCCTCTACCACCGAGGTAGATAGATTCCATCTTGATGCTATCCAGTTCCTACAATGAACATGCTATAGCCAACATACACCTCAGGATTTCATATGGCTAGTTGATCGAGTAATGGTGTAGTCAAAACTATAACACCTCAAGGTGAACTACCGATGCACCTTAGGTCAAAGAACCAGACACACCACTGCAGCATCGAGTCAGTCATCGACGAGAAGGTAGGCTTCCTAATGACTACTCAAGGTGGTCACGCTCAGTGTCCTCGTTCTCTAAGAGTATCTTACTCTCACTCTGGTATCTCACACCATAGACTCAAGACTCATCTACTAAAGAGAAGCAATTGTGCACCAACCTTCCGAATCAATCACCATCCTCATGATGATCCTATGGTCGGAAGCATCTTATGAGTTAATAATGATTATTCATGTCATAAATTTTCAACTCTTGAAAATATGAATTATCATTACCATTAACTTAAAGGATGTATCACAGACACTAAATAACATATGTGTAGAAAATAACCCATTTTATTGATTATAGTCAAAATTATAATTTTGCCCCTAGAAGTGTATTATAAGTGTCAGCCAATTCTGGCTTCTAAGGCCATATATCTAACACTTATGATGTATAGGAATGCTGTGCATTCGTCCTTAATTAAAAATTAAAAACTTACTTTCTGCAAAACCCTAGATCCTGAAACCCTAAGATCTTATTTGCATATTTTATTTTTGAACCCTAAACTTAATTAAGAATTAAGAATATGAAATATATTAGGTCTAAAATTAAGAATTTTCAGATCTAAGATATGTTCGTAAAATTGGGTTCGGGCTTGGATAGCTCAATTAGATCTAGTGGTTGATCAAACCGAATCAAGAGTTGGTTAGAAAGGATCAATAATGCTTATATTGACCAGCCTAATAGGATTAAGTCTGGGTCAAGATTGAGTCACGTGAGTGATCGATCAAGCTAAGACCTAATTAGGCTCAGTGGTTAGAGTCTAGATTATAGGCTAACCCAATTGGTTCTGACTCAACAATTTGGTATCTAAGGTAAGTTTGGTAGATACGACCGACTGATTTTTAATTGACAACTACTCGACTCAAATGCGTTCTTGTCAAGTTAATGGCATATCCCTTCTATCGATCTCATTTACCTGGCCATGTTTGTTGACTCAGTTCTGATCTGAGGTGGTCAATAATTTGAGCTAACCCATGCCACTAGGTTAGTCATAATGGTTACGACTATGTCAAGTCTAGTTTAATGAGACCTAAATCAAATCTTCCTAAGAAAAGATTAAGTCTAAGGTCTTCCACCATTGTAGATGTGTGGATCCTATTCGGGGTTGATTGTTCTCGACTGGTTACAGTGGCTCAATTGCATCAGAAAGATGCAATCATGTCTATTAGACATTGGATGCTACAAGCTGGAGGATGGATTGGGCTCAATATTTCGAATATGGTGAGAGACTCAATTAGAAATCCAATCTGTGCAAACGGTGGGTCTGACTTAACTAAGAAGTGGATCAATATTCCAGACATGGTGAGATTTATGAATTAGAGACCAAAATTGGGTGCATCATGATTAGAGAATCATTGAATAAGAGTTGTTCACTCATTGGCTAACCCATCATCAATAACTGTTAGGTGAGGTGATGAGTCAGTCGGTGGAATCGCACCACCCATTAGAAATCAGTAATCATGGAGATTTTTGCATCTTTATAGAGGGAGTGTAGGGATCCAAGAAAATAGTGGAAGCTAATTTCTTTAAAAATAAAATCCTTAAACAAATTGATTAAATCTTAATTACAATATCTAACTAGAAACTTTAACTCTCTATAGAAAAATGTCTGCATTTAATCCACTAGCACAGATCCTGAACACCCATAGACTGACCAAACCAAATTACAAGGATTGGCTCTAGAACTTCAAAATCATTTTGGGTTTCGAGAAGTTAACTCATGTATTGGATCAGGATCCTCCCATCTTATCGGCTCGTCCATCCGTTGAGCATAGAGCATCTCTGGATAAGTGGATAGACGTTGATATAAGGCCAGATACTACATGTTGGGCTCGATGTCTGATGAACTTCAGCACCAACATGAAGATATCAGGACTGCTCGCCAAATGTTGGCTCACCTACAAGAGATGTTTAGTGAACGGAGTCATGCAGCCAAGTATCAAATCACTAAATAACTGTTCAAGGCTAAGATCCATGATGGACAGTCAGTCCAAGATCATTATCTGATGATGATCAAGGACATGAAAGAGCTTGAGAAGCTCGGAGTGAGGTTGGACTTGGATCTATAGAATGATATAATTCTGCAATCCTTGACTGATGCGTATGGGCAGTTCATCATGAACTACCATATGCATAAACTTCAAAATTCCTTGGCCGAACTTATGAACATGCTGGTTACCGCTGAGCTTTCCATGAAAGGTTCTAAAGGCTCAGTGCTTGCTATGGAATAGACTTCTTCCAAGAGAAAGTTTTTTGAAAAGAAGAAGAAGTCTATGAAAAAGCAGAAGGTGAAAGGAGGAAAGAAGAAAAAGGTAGAGCTAAAGAAGAAGGCCGCTGACAAAGAAAAGTATTTTTATTGCAACAATGACGGCCACCGGAAGCAGAACTGCCCTACTTACCTGGCAACCCTAAAGAAGGAGGCAGGTCCTTCTAGAGGTATGCTCATTATTGAGTCTAACCTTATGATTTCTTCTGCATCCAGTTGGGTGTTTGACTCTAGTTTCAGTGCTCACTGTGCACTTCTATGCAGGATCTTGAGGATAGCAGGAGGCTGAGGGATGGTGAGATGATCCTATGCGTCGAAAATGGAGCAAGGGTTGCTACCATGGCCGTGGGAACATATCCTCTTCGACTACCATCTGGTTTAAACTTAGTATTAAAAGACTGTTATTATATGCCTGCAGCAAGTAGAAATTTAATTTCTATTTCTTGCCTTGCATTAGAAGGCTATGTAATTAGTTTTCTTAAGGACCATTGTAACATTCTTTATGAAAGAAATAAAATTGCAAGTGGTTTTCGTATTAACGATTTTTATCAGTTACATGTTGATGTATCTATTTTTAATTTTGAGCAAAATGTGAATGCCATAAAATCAAAACATCCTAGGGATAGTCCTAATGATAAGTATCTATGGCACCTAAGATTAGGTCATACAGCAGAAGATAGGGTTAACAAATTAGAGAAAATCGAGCTATTGAGTCCGTTGACTTCTGAGTCATATCCAATTTGTGAATCCTGTCTTCATGGCAAAATAACTAAGCTCCCTTTTGTAGAACATGGGAAAAGGGTCACGGATCTTCTTGTCCTAGTACATACAGATGTGTGTGGCTCATTTGATATGCCAGTTGGAGGCAACTTTGTCTACTTCATAACCTTTATCGATGATTCATCTAGGTATGGGTATGTGTATCTTATGAGACACAAGTCTGAAGCATTTGAAAAGTTCAAAGAATTCAGACATGAAGTAGAAAAGCAAACTGAAAAACCCATTAAGATTCTTCGATCAGATCGAGGAGGTGAATACCTTAGTTCGAAATTCCTGGACTATCTCAAGAAAAATGGTATAGTCTCTCAATGGACTCCACCAGGAACACCTCAACTCAACGGGGTTTCAGAATGGAGGAATCGGACCCTATTAGATATGGTCCGATCCATGATGAGCTTCACAGACCTTCCTGATTTTCTTTGGAGATACTATTTGTTAACTGCAATATACTTACTGAATAGGGTTCCTTCTAAAACCATTCCGACCACACCGTATGAGATATGGCATGGTAGGAAACTAAGTCTGAGTCATCTCAGAATTTGGGGCTGTCCGGCTCATGTCAAAAGACAACAAGCGAACAAGTTAGACTTTAGGTCCTTTAGAGCTTGATTCATAGGATATCCAAAAGAGTCATTAGGATATTATTTCTACATTCCAAAAGATCACAATATGATTGTGAGTCGATATGCCATTTTTTTAAAAAAATAGCTTATTCAAGATGGCTGCATTGGAAAGCAGATCAAGCTTGATGAGAAAGTCTCACAAGTGCAACGAGCTAAGGACCAAATGGAACCAAATCAGGTTAAGCCAATCCAGTCACTACCTCTTTCACCTCATAGATCGAAAAGAGTTTTTCATCCCCCTGAGAGGTACTTAGGTACTATTTTAGAGGATGTTGAAAAAATATTCCTTATAGGTAATGGGGTTCATGGTGATGATCCCAAAACCTATAACAAGGCGATATCATATATCGACTCCAAGAAATGATTAGAGGCAATGAAGTCAGAAATTGACTCGATACACTCAAACCAAGTCTGGACCTTGGTAGATCCATCAAAAGATATAGTACCTATTGGGTGTAAATGGATCTATAAGAGAAAGATTGGTACAGATGAAAATGTGGAGATATTCAAGACTAGATTAGTGGTAAAAGGTTATAGTCAATGAGAAGGCATTGACTATCAGGATATCTTTTTGCCGATAACTATGCTAAAATTCATCCGCACATTGCTTGCTGTTGCAGCCTATTTCGATTATGAAATATGGCAAATGGACATAAAAATGACATTCTTAAATGGATATCTTGAGGAAGATATCTATATGGAACAGCCGCTAGGTTTCAAATCCAATGATGATGATCATAAGGTTTGCAAGCTGTAAAGATCCATATATGGACTTAAGCAAGCATCTCGGAGCTGGAATACTCATTTTAATGATGTGATCAAAATATTTGGTTTCATCAAAAATGAGGAGCAATGTATCTTCAAAAAGATCAGTGGGAGCGCTGTTGTCTTTCTCGTATTGTACGTGGATGACATCCTTCTTATTGGAAATGATATTTCCATGTTGACCACAGTTAAAATATGGTTATCTAAAGAATTCTCCATGAAAGACCTAGGAGAAGCATCCTTTATTCTGGAAATTAAGGTCTATAGAAATAGACTGAATAGGATGCTAGGACTTTCGCAGAAGATGTACATAGAGGAAATACTAAAGAGGTTTAGTATGAAAAACTCTAAGAGGAGTTTAGCATGCTTCAGGCATGGCATTCATCTATCCAAGAAGATGTGCCCTAGCACACCTGAGGAAATAGAATGCATGAGCAAGATCCCTTATGCTTCAGCAATAGGGAGCCTCATGTATGCCAAGATATATACACGACCTAATATAGCCCATATCGTGAGTGTCACGAGCAAATATCAGTCGAATCCAGATGAAGAATACTGGATTTCTATGAAATGTATCCTTAAGTACTTGAGAAGAACTAAGGATATGTTGTTGATCTTTGGCAATAGAGAACTCCAAGTTCAGTGGTATACAGACTCAGATTTTATGTCCGATGTAGATGATCGAAAGTTGACATCTTGGAGTCTGTTTGTGTGCAATGGTGGAGCTGTCAGTTGAAAAAGTTTCAAGCAGATAGTGATAGCAGATTTCACCATGGAAGCAGAATACATTGCTACATCGAAAGCTGCAAAGAAGGCATTCTAGTATAAGAAGTTTACCACAGAGGTCGGAGTGATGTCATTAGTTGCCATTCCTCCATACTGCAACAACAATGGCGCCATAGCCCTTGCTAAGGAGCCGAGCTCTCACCAGAAATCCAAGCACATCGAGCGGTGATATCACCTCATCCACAATTATCTCGAGAAGGGTTACATCGAGGTCAAAAGAGTCGACTCCGCAGATAATGTGGCAGACCCACTTACAAAGTCATTGGACAAGCAAAAGATCGAAGCCCACCTTAAGAAGATAGAACTTAGATTTGTAGCCAATTGGCTTTAGGTCAAGTGGGAATTTGTAAGATATGTGTGCCCTGGAAGCCAGAATTGGCTAACACTTGTAATACACTTCTAGGAACAAAATTATAATTTTGACTATAAATAATAAAATGGATTATTTTCTATCACATAAGTATATTTAGTGTCTGTGATACATCCCTTGAGTTAATGATAATGATAATTCATATTTTCAAGAGTTGAAAGTTTAAGACATGAAGTTTCATTTATTAACTCATAAAATGCTCCTGACCGTAAGATCATCATGAGGATGGTAATTGATCTGAAAGGTTAGTGTACAATCGCTTCTTTCTAATAGATAAGTCTTGAGTCTACGGTATAGAGATACTGAAGTGAGAGTACAGGTGCTTATTAGAGAACGAGGGCACTGAGTGTAACCACCTCGAGTAGTCATAAGGAAGTCTACCTTCTCATCAATGAGTGACTCGAAGCTGCAGTGGTGTGTCTGGTTCTTTGACCTGAGGTGCATCGACAGTTCACCTTCAGGGTGTTATAGTTTGACTACACCATAACTCAGTCTCCTAGCCATTCGGAATCCTGAGGTGTATGTTGGCTATAGCATGTTCATTGTAGGGATTGGATTGCACCAAGATGAAATCTATCTACCTCGATAAAAGAGGAGCAGCTCTATGATGATCATGAGAATCAAGTCCATAAGCCCATGGCCATGGCAGAGTGTGAAATAATAGAAAGAGTTTCTATTAAGGTTTTCATGAATGATAAAATCATATGATAGGAATTAGGGTTTGACGAGTTCACGTTAACCCTAATCTGATCGAGGCTCAAGATAGAAGAACTTAATCACACAAGTAGCTACACCAAGAGGTTCATTTTCAATTTTGATGGGTTATCACCATATACTACTAGGTGTCACTGGTGGATTTTGGGAGCAACTAGAATGATTTAGATAATCGATCATTCTAATTTTCTAATCAGAAGAGTTCTGATCCATCGAAAGAAGTTTCGATGATGTTGATGATGGAGATCACTACATATCCCATTACCATACAGAACTAAACCTAACTGGATCACACAAATAAGGATTTAGATCTAGATATCATCAATTGGACTAACCTAGTTCAATTGATTTGAATTAGATTCAATTAGGTTCAAGAAAATCATGCTAGCACACGATTGAGCGTAACATTCTCCTTTTTTTTATCATTAAAAGTTATCTCAACTAAGCCAAATGAGTTTGTGCTCACTCAAATACCTTTATCTAGTGTGACTGGAGCTTGTCTAGGTCAAAAAATGGTTGTCTTAATTTATGAGATAAATTTAAGACAACACCTGCCATTTTCCGTCATCTGCTAATTCTTGTTCTTTGACTTTGGTCAAACGTTGACCTTTGACCCTTGGACATTTGCTCATGTGTCATGCACTTATTGGAGAGCAAATAGGAGCCTGTCCCCTCTTTAGAAATTGGAAAGAAGAGGGTGCACACCTAGGATGGCATGCGCCCATGGATAGGGACGCCTGGAGTCCCATACGGATGGGACTCCACGTTGCTTCTTGGATTCAAACTAGGTGACCCTCATCTATAGACTTTGACCAGTCTTAGGCGCCATCTAAGGATGAATCTATGGATCTCTCATCTAATTGGATCAGATGATGTCATCCCACCAATCAAATTTAGATCTGATTAAATAAAGCAACATGATTGGCCTGGGTGATGTGGCACCGCATGGCACAGCAGGGTCTATATAAAGACCAGTCTGCGCCCACTTTTTCAAGTGTTCCTCTTAGCCCATGTCCCAAGACTGCTCCTCTTCCTCCTCCATGCCATCTTTCTAATCCTCTCTCTCCTCTCCACGCCCAAGGTAGTTGGGCTTCAGATTAGTGCGAGTTAGGCAAGAAAGGGCTGACGAAAAATGAAGAAGGCAACACTACTGTAGAGACGACGAATGATCTTCAGAAGGAGTTTTGAAGATCCTCCAAATTAGATCCAGATCTTATTTTTGGAGAAAAAAAGAAAAGAAGAAGATCTCTAGATCCAGCTCGAGTGGATATCAGTAGAGGCCAGGTGCTTGCGTGGCTAGATCCAGAGCGTCAGGCAATCAGCAAGATCATCAATGGGTAATCGGATTACCCATATCAAGGTAAAAGTAATTTAGATTTAATTTAATTTAATTTTTTTATTTATCAAATCATAAAATCAGATCTGAAAAGTGTCAAATCTAATTAGGATCTAAGAGATGATTTTTGAAATATGCCTCTCGATCCAATCAGATCTGAACGAACCTGATCTAAGAAATTTAGGATTTTCCTTCAAGGATATATGAGATCAAACATCTAGAACCTAGTTCTAAGGCCAACCTGAACCTAATAGCCCAAACATATGATAAAGTGGACCTTATTACCTAGAAATTAGATCAAGTCCTAACCCTAGGTCAATAATCTCCTACATAATTCACATCATCTTCTAATTATCAGAAGATTTATTCAATCTGTGCTAGCCTAACCCATCATGTGAGTGAATATCCTATGGTTGCATAGTTTTCACCTTTTATCCAAGAACAAGTCCAAGCTGCTCAAGACTACTCCAAGCCTATTAGTGACCCTTTTTCAAATCCATATTACCTAGATTGGAGGAACCATCCTAATTTTTCTTGGATACCTCAACAGACTCAAGCTTAGACCCAAATTTTACCTATCCAAAACTATCAAAATAAGCTCCAATATCAAAATTATGCCTATAATAATGGTCAACCTAATCAATCCACTCAGCCATTGTATTATAATCAGCCATCATACCCACCTCCTCAATAGACCAATCTAGCCGATGATAGATTTAACCAACTTCAATAATTAATTTTGACTTAACAGCAATCTATCGCTAGGCTAGAAGCTCAAATTAGACAACTAGCTGAATCTAACATGAGGAGAGAATTAGGTCAATTGCCAAGTCTACCAATTGCAAATCCTATAAACAACCCATCTATTGTCCACCAACCACCTGGACTAAATTATCAATCTAATTTCTGAACTTAAAAGTTATAGGATTCTTATGGACCCATACAAAGATCAGGTGAGAGAGGCTAGTACTGATGCTAGCCAAGATGAAAATATTGAAGAATAGGTTAGTACTAAAACTAACCACATAGAAGAACCTAAGTCCGAAACTAGTACTGATGCTGGTTCCAATTTAAATGAGATTGATGGAGGAGAGAAGAGAATAGATGATTTACCTGAGATCTATAAACCAAAAGTCCTATTTTCTTCAATCCTAGAAGCTGGTTCTTCTTATAAAAATCAAGAGACATACAATGAAAAGTCAATGAAGTTATTTAAAGAAGATCATATTAACTTACCTCTAGAATTAAACCTACCTTTAGTCACCTTTCCAACACCCATTACATTAAACTTAACTCCTAATACAAAAACTCAATTCATGAGCATTCTAGAAGGACAAATAGAAAATATTCTTAAAAAATAAGGGACTGAGAATGGGGTCACAAGATATGTTCCCAAATTTAACAATGAATATATTAATAAAGGGATCATAAACTATCTTTTTGAGATTAGCAATCTAAAATCATTGAAATTTGTCAATCCAATATTTGACACAGGATAGTAAGTTGCTATATGTCTAGCTGAAGACAATAAACTTAGCGCTTATTGGAAGGCAATCTAATATTTAGTTTTCTTTCATCTAATTTATTTTTTTTTAGTTTATTATTTTTTAGGACATGTTGAACAAGTTGAAGGTAGAGCCCAAATTTTTAAAGGCATGTGCTGGACCAAAAATATACTAAGTTAGGTGTATTCTTTTATGTTCTTTATTGCATCCTTTATTTTTTCTTCTCCATTGAGGATAATGTTGATTAAGTTGAAGGGGAGAATAATATTTTTTTTTAATTTTTAAGTCCTTAAAAATGTTAGTATTTAGACATCTGATTATGCTTAAGAATTGAATTGAATTAAGCATTTTTAAAAGAAAATTGATGCATAGATCAGAGAATTTATGAGATATTGAGGGATCAAATATTAAAAAAATTCAATAAAGAGTTAAGTCTAAAACATAAAATATTTTTTTTTTGAGTATTTCTAATTTTTTCTACTAGCATCAAAGAAAAATCTACTTTTTATGGACTTGTGTAGAGTAACTATATATTTCTTCATATAAAAAATTATTAAAATAAAATAATTTTTAAGTACTTCTCACTAAGTAATTGGACTTCTTTGCCTAAGCAAGCATTGAGTTTCGCATCAAAAGATGGGAAGGATGAAGAAGCCCATTGTAAAGCTAGTCTTAACTCGTAGTCTGTTTGATTCGAGCTAGTAAGCTCGAGGGGTATTCTATACCTAATGCCCTAAAGCGAACTGGTTTAGGAGTCATTGGCCCAAGATCCGCTACATGGATCAAATAGAAAGCTTAAGAAATTAAGACACTCAATAGTGGTACAATGTTAAAAAAATATATATATTAATTTTTCATCGAGTAATCAAGTTCCATTGGTTAAGTAAGCAATGATATTCACATCAAAAAGTGGGCAATATAAAAATAAAAATTAATAAATAAAGGGTGAAAGTAGCATTACACTTGTCCATATGAAAGTTTAGACAATTCAAAGATAAAGGTAGGATGATTTAGAAAATATTCAAAAAAATTTGATATTTTTTACTTAATTTTTATATTGGTAAGTATTAATATCCTAATAATATGTCTCACTTATACTCTACTAAATATCAATGGCCATTTTGAAAACTGCTTAGGTAAAATTTGAGACTCTAAAATTAAAAACTATCTAAAACTAAATTCTTTCTTTAATCAAAGACAAGAAAAGCTTAAGTTGGAAGGTGTGATAAGTATCATAAAATCATCAATAAAAATATTAATTTATTAATTAATTTATATTTATTTTAAAAATTAATAATCAATTTATACATATTTTTTAAAAATTAATATTTTTATTAATTTAAAATTAATTAAAAATAATAAAAATAAAAAATAAAATATTATTATCAATGAAAAGAGCTCATTTTTTTTATCATAATGAAATAAGTTTGAAGCAAATCAGAGCTAAAATGGACTAGATATGAATTTTAAAAAAATAAAATAAAATAAAAAAAGATAAATGGCTCAACCGGCTCCATAAGCCAAGCCATCAAAGCTGACTCAACCACAGAAGCTGATTAGCTGGTCCATGATTCAGGTGTGGACTACCAACTCAGCAGAAGATAGTGAATCACACACTGCCATGTGATGGACTTAGATCCTTAAGGGGTTTATCAAAAATCTATCATGGCTCACAAGGTATTTTTGTCATTTCAAGTGGCAAAGACAGGCACTGATTGGTTATAGTGTGCAGTATACTCAATCCATGTTGTTCATGGGAATAGTAAATGTGCGATCGAACGGCTGCAGTAGCTTACGGTCAAGATCGGACGGTGGGGATATTTTTCAGGTTTAATTCAAACTCCATCAAGCTCATCTGCTTGATCGAACGGCAGCACTCACTTCAAACTTAGATCCAATAGCTGACAGAGCTCCCGACAGTGATCAGAACACCCAACGCTCAATCAACAGCCATATTTCCTCCTAATTAACATGATCGGACAATCAGAACTTAATCCTACCTAATTTAGGCTTATACACATCCGATTTTGATATTTTTTGAAGTCTTGGATCACCATCTGACGACAAAAATATGCAGAGACTTCATAAGACCTTTGATCCAATGATTTTCTACTATTTTTTTCAATAAACATGGATCTATACTTCTTCTTAGTCCTACATTGCCCAGCAACAAATCCTCCAACTCTCCAACACCTATAAATAAGACCCCAGGCCTCCAAAATTTATTGTCTTCGATCAAGATAAAGTTTTGGTATAGGATAGTGCCAAATTTTAGATTAACAACTGCTTCGAGAAAACTGGTGTCAAGAAAAGAGCTGGCTTCTACACCATCTTTCTGTCGATGCCGATCCAAGATCAGAGATCAGTCTGTTTTAAATTTTTTTTAAAATTTTATGTATTTAAATTTTAAAATTTTAATTAATATAAATTTTATTTTTATATATTTTAATTTTAGCTTTTGATTTTTATTATAGTTTAATTTCTATACTTTAATTATTATTTTTTATTTTACTGTAAGTAGATGCTAAGATCTACTAGTAGATCTTAGTACCAAATTTATTATTTCATACTATTTAATTTTTGCTCTTTATTTATTTTTTGACTTCAAAATTTTTTTTTCTTTTCTTAAAATCAAAGATTTCAAAACTAAAATACTACCTTTTCTATGGATTCGACCTAACTCACTACTTTCTATCTATTTTTAATTATTTTAAGAAGTTGGATTAAACTGATAAACACGATGTCTTAACGACAACATCGCGCTCTTATCAATTAACATTCAGGTTCACGCAAGAGGTTGGATCTATGGCTATGGTTTCGAGCAGCCATAAGTACAACAAATCGATTCATTAGTTTTAATTTAATCAACCTAGTAATTTTGGATTCGATCGTATAGCCATAAATCAAGTCCATTTGGTTCTCATTAATGACATAGACTTGACCAACTACAACTATTATAATTGAGTCTAAAATGTTCTTGACCTACTCTAATTGAACATTTGATTAGATTTGATCAAATACACTAGTTTGGTCCATTCTTTAACTATCCTTAGATCTAACCCAATTAATGGATCTAATTCATCTAACTCAATAATCCAAAAATTTATGCTCATGACCTAGGATCTTTAATTCATAATTCTAGACCCTAAATCAAAATTTCTTAATTTTTTAATTAAGTTTTGGACTGATGACCTGAGGTTTGGCATTTCAAATTTTTTTTTTTAAAATTTTGAAAGGTTCTTTTACAACCTAGCATTGTTCACTAAATAGATCGACTCATTTCAAAAATGGGTCAGCTCATTTCATAAACATGTACTAGTTGTAGATTTTAATCTAAATCTATGTACAATACATAAAAAGAATCATGAATTATTTTAGATCTTATCTAAATACATATTCATGATTAAAATTTAGATTAAAACTAATTTTAAGCTTCTTTTGCTACTTCATCATCATGGAATATAATCGCAGCGGCACCCCTACCGCCATAGGAGAACCTCATCAAATAGGAGAAGATAGCCTTTAAACCATTCTTTTCTCCTATGATCGGATGGCCATGGCAACCAATCCAATTGAATTACTTGCTACTCAAAAGAAATACATATAATATATGTTAATTTTTACATTATTAAAGCATATAAATCATATTTAATAACCTACAACTCTGATAGGATTGATAGAAAAGATGTAGAGTTTCTAGCTCTACTTTTTTCTAAAATAAATATATCAAAAATTAATTATTAATCTAATTAATAACTAAAGCTATTGATTATATCAATAAACCCTACATATCAAGGATCTAAATATGATATACATTCTTTTAAAATCTAAAAATTAAATCAATAGCAGTAAACAATTTTACTACTCTACGTGTTCAGAACACGATACCCTGCATGGATAGCCAAACACCATAATCTGATCATGGTTGAGGAGGTTCTCTCATTATGATGTAGCCACATAAGTCATCTGGCCTCTACAAATCGTCCACATGAGGCCCTGGTTCCAATCGGCTCCTTTTGAGTGCTAGCTCGATGTAGGATACTTTCAACAGCTATTGTTGATAGAACTCCTTCGATCTTCCTCCATAGGATCTTTGAATGCTCTGAATTATCAGAAAAGGTAGAGGAGAGGTAGAAGAGGCTCTCCAAAAAATTTTGTGGGCTCACGACTCTCGTAGCTCACAAAATTCCTTCCCGAACCCTAGGTTGAAACCCTAGCTAGGGCTGCACACTCACCCAAACCCTGTGCTCTCTATTTCTTTTTCCTCTCAGGAATTTTTTTTTTTTTGAATTTTTCTCATGTAGAAGAGGGCTCTCACATAGAATGCAAAATGGTCTTTCTGATGTGTGCATGCCATAGAAAATTATCTCTTTTTATTTGTGCCAAAACCATGTAGAAGACATATGGGTGGGATAAGAACAAGTGGTTGCACATTTGAATTCAAACTCTATTGAATTCAAATGGCAACCAACTAATCCTTATCCAAAGGTGCGTGAGAAAGGTGGGCATGTGCCCCCTTGTGCATAGGAATAATTTCATGAGAAACACTTTCTCGTGGAATTTAAATGGGCACAAGATTGGTGAGGTGGTAGGTAGACTAGTCAAACTAGTCTAAATTAAAACTTATCCAATTGAACCCAATCTAGACCAAATTGGTTAGGCCTAATTAGACCAAATTAAATTTAACTTATTTAGACTTAATTATACTTAATTAAATCCTAATCAAATCTAGAATTGATTAAATTCAATCCCTAATCAAATCAGGGATCAAACCTCCATGGTGATTAGGTCATCTCATAACCTAATCGGGTCAAACCAAATTGAATCTAATTCAACTGAACTGAAACCAAAATTAATTACTCAATTAAATTAAGTTAATTAGTAATTAAATTATTAATTAAAACTCTCATAAACATAGAATCTAAATTTAATGGATATCCAGGCAATAGAGTTCCATCAATATAAAACCCTTGATCAAAGAGTCCCTGACCAGTGGAACTCTTGACCCCAGTATTCCAAATGAATGAAACTCATGATCGTAAAGTTTCAAACTAATAGGACTCTTAATCATAGAGTCTCAGACAAGTAGGACTCAGAGTTTCAATGCAGTAGGACTCTCGATCGATGAGTCCCAATCCAGTGGAACTCTTGATCATAGAGTTCCAATCTAGTGGGACTCCTCACCAACCATTAGAATAGGTACGAACTATTGAGAATATGTCCCAAAGTCAATCATCAGTTTGTTGATGGTTGGACCATATATTTATAATTATATATGAATTATAAATTAATAAAAATTATTTTAACATTTTTTTATCATAAATTTTATTGTCTTCTAATGAACTTTCATGTTGTGATGAAGTCCTTAGGACTATCTAGATTCGGTAAAGGAGGATTTATCGTTTAGTCCTTAAATAGGTCATGACCAAATAATATATTGTTACTTAGGATGACAACGTATATCAAGTATAGGTCATTGGGTGCCATATAGGTTGGTTATCCTCATAATCAAGGAGTATTGAGACACTGATATGGCATGCAAGTGAGATGTATGGGTACATCTACACTGAATGTGATCAACTTCGGAGCTTTTCTCCTATCAAGATTAGCTTCGATGGAATATGGATATAAATATTCCTTCGACCTAAGATCACCATGGAGACTTTCAAGCAACTCACTATATTTTGGTATCAGATTATCTAAATTTCTAATTCAATGATGAAAGATTTTTGGACATAGTCAAGTACTTGTAGAGTAGGTGCGTGTATCAAGATGGGATTGACCACTCTTGATTTTGGGAGCTATATTCAATTATGTTTCAATTTAGCAAATCCTTGGCTAGGGTAGTCTTAGTGAGGGGTCATGAGACTAATTGCTTTGAGACATGATATGGATGTATTTTTTAGGGTTGACAGTCTAATCCTGAGTCATCTATTACACAGAGGTCATAGGGATGAATTATATGGTAACCATATTCATTTAAATTTTGAATATTGCGATTGTGATTATTCAACCAATTTAGATGTTGGATACCATTGCTAGATGGTCACTTCGATTAGTATAGAAATTGGTTTCTATGCTACCAGCTTAGGTTTGGACCTACGGAGTCACACACACTAGAGGCTCCTACCAAATCTGATGGCTAGTGAAGAGTTTTACTCGACTGAGACTCTATGGTGAAGAGTCTCACTCAACTAGGACTCTTCGAAAGGAGGTCCTACTGGGTTAGGACACTGAGTTTCAATATCTGGGAGTCTGTGGTCAAGAGTCCCACTGAATTGGGACTCTTCGACCAATAGTTTCATAGCTCTGAGACTCTAAGTCCTGCATATCTAAGACTCTATGATTGAGAGTTGGAACTCCATAATCATGAGTTCCACTTATTTTGGACTCTGGGATCAAGAGTCCCATTGGTTTGGGACTCTTCGATCAAGAGTTTCATTTTAATGGGACTCTGCTGTCTGGACACCCACTAGATTTGGACTTTTATTTTATGAGAGATTTTATTAGTTATTTAATCATTAATTAACTCAATTTGATTGAGTAATTATTTTTGATTCAAGTTTAATTGAATTGGATTCAGTTGGGTCTGACCCGATTAGGTCATTAGTTGACCTAATCGTCGAGGAGGTTTGAACCATAATTTAATCAAAGGTTGGCTTGATCAATTCCTAATTTTATTGAAATTTAATTAAGCCTAATTAAGCCTAAATGTATTGGGTTTAAATTAGTCTAATTGGGCCTAACCTATTTTGAATTGGTTGGTTCAATTGGTTCAAGTTTGAATTTCAAAGACTAGTTTGACTAGTCTTCTTTCCCTGCACCATTTAACCCACGCCCACTTAAAAATTTAATTTAATTCTCTATTGAATTTTTTCCTCTGAATAAAAGAACTTTTGACCAGATCTCCTACGTTCCAAATGGATAAGATATGGTTGTTATTTATTTTGGTTTGAATGAGATTCAAACATGGATAAAAACAACCTCTACCTTATCCATGCGCCACCCTTCTCTTGTGCGACACATTTGCTACATGAGAAAAGGTTTCTCATGATTCTTTTCCATGCTAAAAGATGTCCTCACCCACCCTTTCTCACATCCCTAGTGGATAGGATCAGATGGTTTTGAGGTTGAATTCAAAATGAGTTTGAATTTGGCCTAACAACCAACCCATCTTTCTCTCCATGCGGGGTCTCTCTCTTTGGCCCAAAAATAAATAGGAGGAATTTTTGGGACATGAAATTATTAGATCTAAGATTGAGAGAGGACTTCTATGAGCCTCTTGGTGTGTGATAAAAAGTTTTAAAAAATTCCATGAGGAGAAAAACCAGAGAAAGGCTATCATAATGTTTCAAGATGCATTTGATCTAGTGTTTTGACCTGGGATTCGAGAATCCATTTCATAAGCTACGAGTGTCGAAAGCCCATGAAACTTTGTGGAGAACCTCCTCTACCTCTATACTATGTGTACTAGCAATTTAGAGTATCCATGAAGCTCGTAGATCAGGATCAAAGGTATTCAATCAAAATAGCCATTGAAAGACTCTAGTGTCGAGCTAGCACTCGCGTGGGAGCCGATCAGGACCAGAAGCCTCGTGTGGATGATCAATGGAGGCTAGATACTTGTGTGGCTACATCATGACCAGCGGACCTCCTTGATAATGATCAGATCATGGTGATCAACTATCCATGAAAAGGTATTGTATTCTGAACACGTAGATATAGTAAATAGTTCACTGCATAATTTTATTTTCAGATCTATTGATATATGCATGCATATTATATTTAGATCCTAATATATAGAATTAAATAATCTAATATGATCAGTAGATAATTAATTAGATTAATTATTTTTCACTGCATCATTGCTATTTTTGAAAAATTTTTTGAAAGTAGCATAGCAAATCCTGCATTATTTCCTTCAATTGGTATCAGAGCGAGGTTTCCTAAACATGATATGCTTACATATTTAGATTAATAATTTAGATTTAATCTAAATATTAATATAATAATTTGAGTAATTAGATCTAAAAAATTAAAATTTAGATTATACGGACTACAGGTTGTCCTGCTGTAGGGTTTACCCATATAGTGAAAAGGTTGTCCTGGTACGTTGCTGACCTATATCGTTTATCATAAAATTACTAGATTTGATCTAATATTTTTATGATAAAGTTATATTAGGCTTTAATCTGATTTATGATCATGAATGCATGATTAGATAAAGTTTGATTAATGATTTCTTGATTATGTAATGTACATAGTTTCATATTAAACACTACAACTAGTATTTTTTATGAATTGAGATGATTTAATGAATCGACTCAATTAGTGAACAATGCTAAGTTGTAAAAAATATTTCAAAATTAAAAATATTTTCAAAATGCCAAACCCTAACCCTTAGCCCATAAACTTAATTAAAAATTAAGTATAATGATTTAGTATCTAGAATTATGAATTAAGACTCTAAGTCATTAATCATAAACTTGTGAGTTATTGGGTTAGCTGAATTAGGTCCATAAATTAGGTTAGACCTAAGGTTAGTTAAAAGGTGGACTAATTTAGAGTAATTGATCAAATCTAATTAAATATTAATTTAGATTAGGTCAAGGACTCTATAGACTCAATTACAATAGTTGTAGTTGGTCAAGTCTATGCCTTTAACAAGAACCAAATGGACTTGATTCAAGGCTATGCGGTCGAATCCAAAATTACTAGGTTGATCAAATTAAAACTAATGAATCGAATGATATCTAAGGTAAGTTTGGCAGTTTGACCAGTGGTTTTTAATTCTGAGCTACTCACACTGATTCAGTCTTTGATGAGTTGATGGCATATCTCTTTCACTGATCTCGCTTACCTGGCCATCCCGGTGAGTTAGATTTTGATTAGATCACTTGGTGATTTGGACTCACCCATGTCTATTAGGTAAATCAATCTGACTAATTTAGGTGCTCCTAATGCCAGCTTAGATTAGATCTTTTTTCTGACTTGGTGAAGTCAGTGGGAGGATCAAAATTGGCTCGCTGAATTTTCTTAAATTGGTTAACTAAATTCTCAAAAATTATTAGATCCTTAAAAATGAAATAGTTATATAGATAACTAAATCATAGCCTCCCATTAAGTTGAATGATAATGAGGCCTAAAGGCTTGGTGATTATTGACTAATAAAATTATCATTCATAAAATGACAATTTGATTAAGTCTTTCTGATGGTGGTTAGGTTGGCCGACCAAAGTTGGGTCTAATCATTTCTTGGTTAGATAAGATCAAATGTGATCATGTTAATGGTTGGACCTAACCGAACCTTTTCAGTGGAGGCCAAAGCCTACTAAATAGATCTATGGGGCAAAATCAATGTTACTAGAAGTTGTTTAGAGAAATAATTAATTTTGAATCTACCCATAGGAGCACATGGGTTGACCAACCAAAGTTAGGCTCATATGTAGTCTATATGAATTTTAGTACCCACTAAAAAATTAGAGTAATTTTTTAAATTGAAGGTAGAGGCTATCAATTCATATAAAATAGTGGAAGAACCTTTAGACTGAAGTCTAAGTCTTTAGGATTAATAATTCATATACTAATTAGGTTTGGTTTTTCATTTTGTGTAGATATGGCCACTAACCTATCACTCCGATCATTGTTAGACCATGATAAATTAATGGAACCCAACTACCATAGCTGGTATCGTAAGTTGAAAATCATCCTAGAGCATGAGTGGATTCTTTATGTGGTAACGGATCGAGCACCTGAGGAGCTAGCCCCGAACACCAGGGGAGCGGTCCGAGATACTTATCTGAAGTGGCTCAATGACCGCACTATCGTTTGATGTATAATACTGAAGGCAATGAATGACGAGTTTAGTCATAGGTTTGAAAGTGCCCAATCACAGGAGATGCTTCAAATATTGAACAACTCCTTTGGCACACCGAACGACATTAAAAGGTATAAAATAAGTTATCTCATTTTCGATGCTCGAATGAGGGATGGGGCCTCAGTCATTGATCATGTATTGTACATGATCGAGATAATTGAGCGCCTTAGCAAGTTGGGCTTTTTCCTGCACGAGTAGCTCGGTAAGGATGCGATCTTTAATTCTTTGCTCAAGTCCTTCCTCCCCTTCTTAACTCATTTTAGAATGACAAAGCCTACAGTGAACTACCATGGCTTGTTGGGATTGCTGCAAAACTTTGAAAAGGATCACCAACTCCATAATTAGATGGTGAATATAGTGGGAGGGTCTTCTTCTGGTCGTCGATCTTTTAAGAAAAGAAAGAAGAGCAAGAAGAAGAAAAATAAAAAGGTATGACCGTATGCTAGGATGACTGCATAGGGTCAAACTAAGAAGCGCAAGCCCGACCAGAGCCAGGTAGAGTGCTTCTTCTATAAGAAGTAGGGGCACTGGAAGAGGAACTATCCTCTGTACATTGCCTCCTTGGATCCAAATAGGCCGAGAAAGAAGCAAGTGGTTGCTAGGCAAGGTATTTATATAATAACACCTTGCAATTTTTTCTTATTTGATTCTACTGCCTGGGTATTAGATACTGGAAGCCCTTATTATATTTGTAATTTTATTCAGAGCTTGTAGGTCAGTAGGAGATTTGATCAAGATGAGTGGTTTCTGAACGTTAGAGATGAAAGACAAGTTCCAATTCTAGCTTTAGAAATCATGAACCTTGTAATCAATTCAAATAAAGTTATTCTTAATGAATGTCATTATTGTCCAACTTTCATATTCAATATCATTTCTATAGGCCTTTTGGTCATGAATGGTTTTAAAATATCAATAAAAAAAAATTTATAATGTCATTTTGAATGGTATTATAATTTTGATTGGATAATTAAATAATAAAATTTATTTATTTTCTATGCTTTTTAACGTGGTTCAATCCTCTAATAAATATCCTAGAATTAGTGATGTGCCTAATGTCTACCTTTGGCAATGTAGGCTAGGTCATATTAGTAAGAATAGAATTAATAGGTTAGCTCAAGAAAGAATTCTTGAGGTTAGTGATTGTGAGTCACTTCCAACCTGTGAGTCCTGTCTTTTTGATAAGATGACCAAGTCATCTTTTACTAGAAAAGGTGAATGAGCCATTGAACTCTTGAGTTTAGTACATTCAGATGTATGTGGACCCATGAGCTCAAGTGTCAGAGGTGGATATTTCTACTTTATAATATTCATAGATAATCTATCAAGGTATGGGTATGTCTATTTAATGAAGCATAAGTCAGAGTCGTTTGAAATATTCAAACTATTTTGAAATGAGGTAGAAAAGCAAACTGGAAAGAGTATTAAAACTCTTTAGTCTGATCAAGGGGGTGAGTATCTTTCCAATGAGTTTTTGACATATCTTGGGAAGAACGAGATTCTCTCCCAATGGACCCCTCCTAGAACACCGCAACATAATGGTGTGTCTGAAAGAAGAAATCAAACCCTATTGGACATGGTTTGATCCATGATGGGATTTGTTGGTTTGCCGATCTCTCTATGGGGATATGCACTCGAGTCAGCTCGTTACATTCTAAATAGGGTTTTGAGTAAATCTATTAATAAAATATTATATGAGATATGGACAGGGCGTAAGCCAATGCTTTCACATCTTAGGGTTTGGGGTGTCCAGCTTACATCAATGTTTGATAACAGACAAGCTTGAACCTAGGTCTAATAAGTGTAGTTTTATAGGTTATCCAAAAGAAATCAAAGGATACTACTTTTACCTTACTGATGAGCAAAAAATGTTTGTCAGCCTTAAGGCAATCTCTTTAAAAAAGAAGTTTTTTGGTGAAGGAACTAATGCCTCTAAAGTCAAACTTAATAAAGTAGGACAAGTGGAAGAATGAACACAAATTATTGGACCTGAGCTGGATCTGATTAGATCAGATCCAAAACCCATTGTAGATGCATCCTTAAGGTGATCTGGTAGAATACCACGTCAACCGAATAGATACTATGGTTTTCTGATCCAGGATGGAGATCCTATCAAATTCGATGAGAACAATCAAACCCAATCACCTATATGGATGCAATGCAGAGATTTGACTCTGAGAAATGGCTTGAGGCCATGAAATTCAAGATGAAATTCATGAAGGTCAACGATGTATGGACATTGGTTGACCCACCCGAAGGAGTAAAACCCATAGGGTATAAGTGGCTCTTCAAAAGAAAAAGAGGTGCAGATAGAAAGGTGGAGACCTATAAAACCCATCTGATTGCCAAGGGATATCGTCAATGTTATGGTATTGACTATGATGAGATGTTCTCTCCTATGGCAATATTCAAATCCATTCAGATAATGCTTGCCATAGCTGCCCATCTGGACTATGAAATCTGACAGATGAATGTGAAAATAGCTTTTCTGAATGGAGTGCTGAATGAAGAGGTGTACATAATATAACCTAAAGGTTTCACGTTCATAAATGAGTCTAAGGTGTGTAAGCTTCAGAGGTCCATTTATGGACTGAAGCAGGTATCTCAGAGCTGGAACATATGATTTGATAGATCAATCAAAATGTATGGCTTCATTAAAATTGAAGATGAGCCCTGCATATACAAGTGGGCTAATGGTCCAGCAATAGTATTCCTAGTATTGTATGTGGATGACATTCTCTTAATCGAAAATGATGTCCCTACATTATAAAAAATAAAGATCTGGCTTTCATCATAATTCTCCATGAAAGATCTAGGAGAAGCTTCCTACATCCTAGGGATGAAGATCTATAGAGATAGATCTAAAAGGTTGCTTAGATTGTCTCAATCTATGTACATTGACACCATGCTGAAACGGTTCAGCATGTAGAATTCTAAGAAAGGCTATCTATCGATAGACCATGAAATTTCTCTTTTAAAGAGGGATTGTCCAATAACACCTCTAGATAGAGAGAGTATGAATAGAATATCATATACCTCAGTAGTGGATTCTATAATACACGCCATGATATGTATGCGACCAGATGTGGCATATTCACTAGGTGTAGTAAGTAGATACCAATCTAATCTAGGGGAGAATCACTAAAAGGTTATTAAAACCATCCTGAAGTATTTAAGAAATACTAAGGATCAGTGGCTTGTATATGGTGAATCGGATTTAAAACTTGTGGAGTTCACAGACTCCAATTTTCAATCTAATCATGATGATAGAAAGAGTATGATGGGATATATTTACCCTTAATGGTGGAGCTATTTGTTGGAAGAGTTTCAAGCAGCATACTGTGTTCGATTTAGTTTGTGAGGTAGAGTATATCGCTGCATCAGATGCTGCCAAAGAAGCGGTATGGCTAAGAAAATTCATCACTAAGCTTGGAGTAGCACCCTCCCTTGATAGTCCAGTTCTGCTCTATTATGATAGCTCTGGAGCCAGTGCTCAGGTGAAGGAACCAAAGGCACAGCAGCGGACGAAGCATATTCTATGTTGCTACCACCTTGTCCGAGAGATTGTGGATCGAGGTGACGTCGACCTTCAGAAGATTGACAGGAAGAAGAACCTGACTGACCAATTCACTAAAGCTATTGCGGTGAAGGAGTTCGATGACTTTAAGTCAGAATTAGGTATTAGATACTACACCGATTGGCTTTAGTCTAAGTGGGAGATTGTTGAAAATATATTCCAAAGCCAATCATCAGTCTATTGATAGTTGAGCCATATATTTATAATTATATATTAATTATAAATTAATAAAAAATATTTTAGCATTTTTCATCATAAATTTTGTTGTCTTCTAATGAACTTTCGTGTTGTGATGAAGTCTTTAGGACTATCTAGATTCGGCAAAGAAGGATTTATCATTTAGTCCTTAAATAGGTCATGACCAAATGATACGTTGTTACTTGGGACGATAACGTTTATCAAGTATAGATTGTTGTGTGTCATATAGGTTGGTTGTCCTCATAACCAAGGAGTGTTGAGACACTGATATGGCATTCAAGTGAGATGTATGGGTACACCTGCACTGAATGTGACCAACTTTAGGGCTTTTCTCCTGTCAAGATTAGCACTGATGGAATGTGGGTATAAATATTTCTCCGACCTGAGATCACCATGGAGACTTTCAAGCAACTCACTATATTTTGGTATCGGACTAACTGAATTTTTAATTCAATGACGGAAGGTTTCTGGGCACTGTCAAGTACTTATGGAGTCAGTGTGTGTATCAAGATGGGATTGACCACTCCTAATTTCAAGAGCTATGTTCAATTGTATTTCAATTTTGCAAATCCTTGGCCAAGATAGTCTTAGTGAGGGATCATGGGACTAATTAATTTGAGACATGATATGGATGTATTTTCTAAGGTTGATAGTCTAACCCTGAGTCATCTATTACACAGAGGTCATTGGGATGAATTATATGGTAACCATATTCGTGTAGGTTCTAAATATAACGATTGCAATTATTCAACCTATCCGGACATCGGGTTGAAGGAGAAATCCTGATTTTTTGAATCAGATTCATTCAGACCTGATCGGATCGAGAGAGATATTTTAAAAATTTTTCTCATATTTCTAGATCAGATCAGAGATATTTTAGATCTAATTTTATAGTTCTAATAAATAAAAATAAAAGAAAATTAAATTTGATTTAATTTATACCTTGATGTGGGTAATCTGATTATCCTTTGATGATCCTGCTATTGCCTGAGGTTCTGGATCTAGCCATGTAAGCACCTGGCCTCTACTAGTATTCACTCAGATTGGATCTAAAGATCTTCTCCTTCTTTATCACTTCTCCAAAAATTAGATCTAGATCTGATTTGAAGGATCTTCAAAACTCCTTCTCAAGATCAGTAGTCATCTCTGCAGCAGTGCTGCCTTCTTCCTTTCTTGTCAGCCTTTTCTTGCCTGAATCACACCAAACTAAAGCCCAACTTTCCTTGGGCGTGGAGAGGAGAGAGAGGATCGAAAGATGGCATGGAGGAGAGAAAGGGGCAACCTTGGGGCATGGCTAAGAGGAAACTCTTGAAAATGGGGCATAGATAGGGTTTATTTATAGACCCTGCTGCGCCATGCAGTGCCACATCATCCCGGCCAATCGCATTACTTCATGCAATTAGATCTAAATCTGATTGGTGGGATGACATCATCTGATCCAATCAGATGAGAGCCCCATAAATTCATCCTTAGATGGCATCTAAGACTGATCAAAGTATATAGCTAAGGGCCACCTAAGTAGAAACCAAGAAGCAACTTGGAGTCCCATCCGTATGGGACTCCAGGCATCCTTATCCATGGGCGCACGCCATCCTAGGCATGCACCCCCTCCTTTTCAAATTTTTGTAAGGGGATAAGCCCCTATCTACCCTCCAATAAGTGCATAACACATAGGCAGATGTCCAAGGGTCAAAGGTCAACATTTGACCAAAGTCAAAGGACAAGAATTAGCAGGTGATGAAAAATGATAGGTGTTGTCTCAAATGACCTAATAAATTAAGACAACCCTTTTTTGATCTAGACAAGCTCTAGTCAAACCAAGTAAAGGTACCTGAGTGAGCACAAACTCATTTGGCTCAATCGAGACAACTTTTAATGATAATAGAAGAAGAACGTTAGGCTCAATCGTGTGCTAGCATGATTTTCTTGAACCTAATTGAATCTAATTCAAATCAATTGAACTGGATTAGTCCAATTGATGATATCCAGATCCAAACCCTTATTTGTGTGACCCTGTTAGATTTAGTTCTATATGGTAATGGTATATGTCATGATCTCCATCATCAACATCATCGAAACTCATTTCGATGGATCATTACTCTTCTAATTCAGACAACTAGAATGATTGATCATCTAAATCATTCTAATTGCTTCCAAAATCCACCAATGACACCTAGCAGTATATGGTGGCAACCCATCAAAATTGAAAATGAACCTCTTTGTGTAGCTACCTGTGTGATTAAGTTCTTCTATCTTGAGCTCCGATCAGATTAGGATTAAGGTGAACTCGTCAAACCCTAATTTCTATCATATGATTTAATCATTCGATTCAAGTCCAATGTGAAAACCTTAATAGAAACTCTTTCTATTATTTTACTCTCTGCCATGGCCATGGATTTATGGACTTGATTCTCATGATCATCATAGGGCTGCTTCTCTTCTACCAAGGTAGATAGATTTCCTCTTGGTGCAATCCAATTTCTACAATGAACATGTTATAGCCAACATACACCTCAGGATTTTGAATGGCTAGGAGACCGAGTCATGGTGTAGTCAAACTATAACACCCTCAAGGTGAACTACTGATGCACCTCAGGTCAAAGAATTAGACACACCACTATAGCTTCGAGTCAATCATTGATGAGAAGGTAGACTTTCTTATGACTACTCGAGGTTGTCACGCTCAGTGCCCTCATTCTCTAATGAGTACCTATACTCTCGCTCCAATATTTCCATACCGTAGACTCAAGACTCATCTACTATAAAGAAGTGATTGTACACCAACCTTCTTGATCAATCATCATCCTCATGATGATCCTATGGTTAGGAGCATTTTATGAGTTAATAAATGAAAATTCATTTCTTAAATTTTCAACTCTTGAAAATATGAATTATCATTACCATTAAGTCAAGGGATGTATCATGGATACTAAATATACATTTATGATAGAAAACAATCTATTTTATTATTTATAGTTAAAATTATAATTTTGCCCCTAGAAGTGTATTATAAGTGTCAGCCAATTCTGACTTCTAGGGCACATATATCTATCAAACTTTCACTTGATCTAAAGTCAATTAGCTACAAATCTAAATTCCATTTTCTCAAGGTGGGCTTCGATCTTCTGCTGGCCCAATGGCTTTGTAAGTGGGTCTACCATATTGTCTGCGGAGTCGACTCTCTTAACCTCGACGTAATCCTTCTTGAGGTAATCGTAGATGAGGTGGTATCACTGCTCAATGTGCTTGAATTTTTGATGAGACCTCGGCTCCTTAGCAAGGGCTATGACACCATTGTTGTCGCAATATAGAGGAATGGCATCTGATAGCATCACTCCAATCTCTACGGTAAACTTCTTATACTAGAATGCCTCCTTTGTAGCTTCTGATGCAGCGACGTATTCTGCTTCCATGGTGGAATCTACTATCACTGTCTGCTTGAAATTTTTTCAAAACTAATAGCTCCACCATTGCACACAAATAGACTCCCATATGTCGACTTTCGATCATCTACATCGGACATAAAATCCGAGTCTATATACCTATTGACTTGGAGTTCTCCATTACCAAAGACCAATAACATATCCTTAGTTCTTCTCAAGTATTTAAGGATACATTTCACAGAAGCCCAGTGTTCTTCATCTGGATTCAACTGATATCTACTCGTGACACTCACAGCATAGGTTATATCAGGTCGTGTACATAACATGGCATACATGAGGCTCCCTATTGCTGAAGCATAAGAAATCTTGCTCATGCATTCTATTTCCTCAGGTGTGCTAGGGCACATCTTCTTGGAAAGATGAATGCCATATCTGAAGAGTACCAAACCCCTCTTAGAATTTTTTCATGCAAAACCTCTTTAGCACTTCCTCTATGTACATTTTCTATGAAAGTCCTAGCATCCTATTCGGTCTATCTCTATAGACCTTAATTCTCAAAATAAAGGATGCTTCTCTAAGGTCTTTCATGGAGAATTCTTTAGATAACCATATTTTAACTATGGTCAACATGGGAATATCATTTCCAATAAGGAGGATGTCATCCACGTACAATATGAGAAAGACAACAGCTCTTCCACTGATCTTTTTGAAGACACATAGCTCCTCCTCGTTCTTGATGAAATCAACTAATTTGATCACATCATTAAAATAAATATTCAACTTCGAGATGCTTGCTTAAGTCCATATATGGATCTTTGCAGCTTGCATACCTTATGGTCATCATCACCGGATGTGAAACCTAGCGACTGTTCCATATAGATATCTTCCTCAAGATATCCATTTAAGAATGTCATTTTTACGTCCATTTATCATATTTCATAATCGAAATAGGCTGCAACAGCAAGCAATATGCAAATAAATTTTAGCATAGTTACTGGCGAAAAGGTATCCTGATAGTCAATGCCTTCGCGCTGACTATAACCTTTTGCCACTAATCTAGCTTTGAATGTCTCCACATTTCCATCTGCACCAATCTTTCTCTTATAGATCCATTTACATCCAATAGGTACTATACCTTCTGATGGATCTACCAAGGTCCAGACTTGGTTTGAGTGCATTGAGTCAATTTCTAACTTCATTGCCTCTAACCATTTCTTAGAGTCGATATTCGATATTGCCTCGTTATAGGTTTTGGGATCATCACCATGAACCCTATTACCTACGAGGAATGTTTTCTCTATTTCCTCTGAAATAGTACCTAAGTACCTCTCAAGGGATCGAAAAACTCTTTTCGATCTACGAGATGGAGGAGGTAGTGATTGAATTGACTCAACCTAATTTGGTTCCATTTGGTTCTTAGCTCGTTGCTCTTTTGAGACTTTCTCCTCGAGCTTGATCTATTTTTCCAATGTCGCTATCTTGAATAAACTATTTTTCAAGAAAGATGGCATGTCGACTCACAATCACATTATGATCTTCTAAAATGTAGAAATAATATCCTAATGACTCTTTAGGATGTCCTATAAATTGAGCTCTAAAGGATCTAAAGTCTAACTTGTCCGCTTGTTATCTTTTGACATGAGTCGGATAACCTCAAATTCTGAGATAACTCAGACTTGATTTCTTACCATGTCATATCTCATATGGTGTGGTAGAAATGGTTTTAGAAGGAACTCTATTCAGTAAGTATATTATAGTTAACAAACAGTATCAACAAAAAAAATTAGGAAGGTCTGTGAAGCTCATCATGGATTGGACCATATCTAATAGGGTCTGGTTCCTCCGTTCTGAAATCCCGTTGAGTTCAGATGTTCCAGGTGGAGTCCATTGAGAAATTATTCCACTTTTCTTAAGATAGTTTAAAAATTCTTGACTAAGATATTCACCTCCTCGATCTGATCAAAGAATCTTGATGGATTTTTCAGTTTGCTTTTCTACTTCATGTTTGAATTTCTTAAACTTTTCAAAAGCTTCAGACTTGTGTCTCATAAGATACACATATCCATACCTAGATAAATCATCGGTAAAGGTTATGAAGTAGACAAAGTTGCCTCTAGCCAGCACATCAAATAGGCCGCACACATTAGTATGTACTAGGGCAAGAAGATGCATGGCCCTTTCCACATGTCCTACAAAAGGAAGTTTAATCATTTTGCCATGAAGACAAGATTCATAAATTAGATATGACTCGAAAGTCAACGAACTCAATAGCCTGATTTTCTCCAACTTGTTAATCCTATCTTCTGCTATATGACCTAGTCTTAGGTGCCATAGATACCTATCATTTGGACTATCCCTAGGTCATTTCATGCTATTCATATTTTGCTTGATATTAAAAATAGATACATCAACATGTAACTGATAAAGATCGTTAATAAGAAAATCACTTGCAATTTTATTTCTTTCATAAAGAATATTATAATGGTTCTTAAGAAAACTAATTACGTAGCCTTCTAATGCAAGGCAAGAAACAAAAATCAAATTTCTGCTTGCTGCAGGCACATAATAATAGTCTTTTAACACTAAGTCTAAACTAAATGGTAGTCCAAGAGGGTATGTTCCCATGGCCATGGCAGCAACTCTTGCTCCATTTTCGACGCGTAGGATCATTTTACCATCCCTCAGCCTTCTGCTATCCTCAAGACCCTGCATGGAAGTGCGCAAATGAGCACTAGAACCAGAGTCAAGCATTCAACTAGATGCAGAAGAAATCGTAAGGTTAGACTCAATAACGAGCATACCTCCAGAAGGACCTGCCTCCTTCTTCTTTAGGGTGGTCAGGTAAGTAGGGCAATTCCACTTTCAGTGGCCATCATTGTTATAATGGAAATACTTTTCTTTGTCAACGGCCTTCTTTTTCAGCTCTATCTTTTTCTTCTTTCCTCCTTCCACCTTCTACTTTTTCACAAACTTCTTCTTCTTTCCAAAAAACTTTCTCTTGAAAGTTGTCCATTCCATAGCAAGCACTAAGCCTTTAGAACCTTTCATGGAAAGCTTAGCAGTAACCAGCATGTTCATAAGTTCGGCCAAGAAATTTTGAAGTTTATGCATATGGTAGTTCATGATGAACTGCCCATACGCATCAGTCAAAGATTGCAGAATTATATCATTCTGCAGATCCAAGTCCAACCTCACTCCGAGCTTCTCAAGCTCTTCCAAATTCTTGATCATCATCAGACAATGATCTTGGACTAACTGCCCATCGTGCATCTTAGCCTTGAAAAGTTATTTAGTGACTTGGTATTTGGCTGCATGACTCTATTCACCAAATATCTCCTATAGGTGAGCCAACATTTGGCGAGCAGTCCTAATATCTTCATGTTGGTGTTGAAGCTCATCATACATCGAGCCCAACATGTAGTATCAGGCTTTGTTATCTTTGTCCATCCATTTATCTAGAGATGCTCTCTATTCAGCTGTTGGACGAGCTGGTAAGGTGGGAGAATCCTGGTCCAATACATGAGTTAACTTCTCCAAACCCAAAATGATTTTGAAGTTTTGAAGCCAATCCTTGTAATTTGATCCGATTAATCTATGGGTGTCCAGGATTCGTGCTAATGGGTTAGATGCAGACATTTTTCTGTAGAGAGTCAAAATTTCTAGTTAGATATTGTAATTAAAACTTAACCAATTTATTTAGAGATTTTATTTTTAAATAAATTAGCTCCCACTATTTTCTCAGATCCCTACACTCCCTCTATAGAGATGCAAAAATCTTCATGATTAATAATTTCTAATGGGTGGTGCGGTCCCACCAACTGACTCATCACCTCACCTAACAGTTATTGGTGATGGATTAACCAATGGGTGAACAACTCTTGTTCAATAATTCTTCAATCATGGTGCACCCAAACTTGATCTCTAATTCATGAATCTTACCATGCTCGAAATATTGATCCACTCCTTAGTTAAGTCTGACCCATCATTTGCACAGATTGGATTTTTAATTGAGTCTCTCACCATATCCAAAATATTAAGCTCAATCCATCCTCCAGTCCGTAGCATCCAATGCCTAATAGATATGGTTGTGTCTTCTCGGTGCAACTGAACCACTGTAATCAGTCGAGAATAATCAACCCTGGAAAGGGTCCACCATCTACAATGGTGGAAGATCTTAGACTTAATCTTTTCTTAGAAAGATTTGATTTAGGTCTCATTAAACTATACTTGATATAGTCATAACCATTATGACTAACCTAGTGGCATGGGTTAGCTCGGATTATTGACCACCTCATATTAGAAGTGAGCCAACAAACATGGCCAGGTAAGTGAGACTGGTGGAAGGGATATGCCATTAACTCGACAAGAATGCATTCGAGTCGAGTAGCTCCCAATTATAAATTAGTCGATCGTATATGCCAAAGTTACCTTAGACACTAAATTGTTGAGCCAGAACCAATCGGATTAGCCTACTATCCAGACTCTTAACCACTGAGCCTAATTAGATCTTAGCTTGATCGATCACTCACATGACTTGATCTTGACCCAGACTTAATTCTATTAGGCTGGTCAATTTAAGCACTGTTGATCCCATCTAACCAACTCTTGATTTGGTTTGATTAACCGCTTAGACCTAATTGAGCCACTCAAGTCCAAACCTAATATTATGAATATATCTTAGATCTAAATTCTCAATTTTAGATCTAATTGATATTTCATAATCTTAATTCTTAATTAAGTTAAGGGTTCATAAATAAAACATGTAAATAAAATCCTAGGATTTCAGGATCTAGGATTTTGTAGAAAGTAAGTTTTTAATTTTTGATTAAGGACGAACGTGCAGCATCCCTATATATCATAAGAACATTCCATCGAATGAAAGGTGAGGGCATTTAAACCCTACTTTATTCTTATGACCGGACGGCCAAGGGGAACGCCTTAATCAGAAATATAAAACTATAAAACTAGTTAGATCTACATCATATATCTCATATATAAAATTTGATCTAACTTAATACATGTTTTATATACATCTCATGTATCATGCATGCATGTTTTTCAGATCTAAATTATCTCATAATTATCTAAAAAATTAGATTTAAATTGATCACATCAAAATAAATTCTAATCTAGACAACTATGTAGAACTATTCTATAACTAGTCTAGACATGCAATCATCAAATCTCATATGATCTAAAAATTAAATAATTTTATTTTCTATTTTTTAGATCTTATTATAATATTTATAATTATTAAAAAATAAAAAATAAATAGATCTAAAATTATAATTTAATCAAAATAAATCATGATTATGCAAGACTATGTATAGAACTATTCTATTTTACAACTAGTCATGCATATTGTAGAACTTAGATCTATATTATTTAATTTTAATTTTTCTAATTTCAGATCTAATCACATCTCATGTGATATCTAAAATCACTAATTATTAGATCAAAATAAATTAAAAATTAGATCTAAATAATTTTTATTGAACCTGGCTCTGATACCAGTTGAAGAAGAAATCCTGATTTCTCGGATTAGATTCGCTTAGATCTGATCGGATTGAGAGAGATATTTTAAAAAATTTTCTCATGTATCTAGATCAAATCTAAGATATTTTAGATCTAATTTTATAGATCTAATAAGTAAAAATAAAAAAATTAAATTTGATTTAATTTATATCTTGATATAGGTAATCCAATTATCTTTTGATGATCCTACTGATTGCCTGAGGTTCTGGATCTAGCCACGCAACCATCTGGCCTCTACCGATATCCACTCAGGCTGGATCTAGAGATCATCTTCTTCTTTATTAATTTTCCAAAAATTAGATTTAGATCTAATTTGGAGGATCTTCAAAACTTCTTCTGAAGACAGCAGTCATCTCTACAGCAGTGTTGCCTTCTTCTTTTCTCGTCAGCCTTTTCTTGCCTGGATCGCACCAAACTGAAGCCCAACTTTCCTTGAGCATGGAGAGGAGAGAGAGGATCAGAAGATGGCATGGAGGAGGAAAAGGGATGGCCTTAGGGCATGGCTAAGAGGGAACTCTTGAAAGTGGAGCACAGACAGGGTTTATTTATAGACCCTGCTGTGCTATGCAGTGCCATATCATCCCGACAAATTGCATTGCTTCCTACAATCAGATCTAAATCTGATTGATGGGATGATGTCACCTGATCAGATCAGATCAGAGTCCTATAAATTCATCCTTAGATGGCGTCTAAGACTGGTCAAAGTATATAGCTAAGGGCCACCTAAGTAGAAACCAAGAAGCAACCTGGAGTCCCATCCGTATGGAACTCTAGGCATCCCTATCCATGAGCACACGCCATCCTAAGCATGTGCCCCCTTCTTTCTAAATTCTAGTAAGGAGACAAGCCCTTATCTACTCTCCAATAAGTGCATGACACATGGCTAGATGTCCAAGGATCAAAGGTCAACGTTTAACCAAAGTCAAAGATCAATATTTGATCAAAGTCAAAAGACAAGAATTAGTAGGTGATGAAAAATAGCAGGTGTTATCTCAAATTTATCTCATAAATTAAGATAATTCTTTTCTGATCTGGACAAGCTCTAGTCAAATCAAGTAAAGGTACCTAAGTGAGCATAAACTCATTTGGCTCAGTCGAGACAACTTTTAATGATAATAGAAGGAGAACGTTATGCTCAATCATGTGCTAGCATGATTTTTTTGAACCTAATTGAATCTAATTTAAATCAATTGAATTGGATTAGTCTAATTGATGATATCTAGATCCAAATCCTTATTTGTGTGACCTAGTTAGGTTCAGTTCTATATGGTAATGAGATATGTTATGATCTCCATCATCGACATCATCAAAACTCCTTTTGATGGATCAGAATTCTTCTAATTCAGACAACTAGAATGATTGATCATCTAAATCATTCTAATTACTCCCAAAATCCACCAGTGACACCTAGCAGTATATGGTGGCAATCCATCAAAACTAAAAATGAACCTCTTGGTGTAGCTACCTGTGCGATTAAGTTCTTCTATCTTGAGCCCCGATCAGATTAGGATTAAGGTGAACTCGTCAAATCCTAATTTTTATCATATGATTTAACCATTCGATTCAAGTCCGATGTGAAAATCTTAATAGAAACTCTTTCTTTTATTTCACTCTCTGCCATGGCCATGGGATTATGGACTTGATTCTCATGATCATCATAGGGCTACTCCTCTTCTATCGAGGTAGATAGATTCCCTCTTCGTGCAATCCAATTCCTACAATGAACATGCTATAGCCAACATACACCTCAGGGTTTCGAATGACTAGGAGAACGAATCATGGTGTAGTCAAACTATAACACCCTCAAGGTGAATTATCGATGCACCTCAGGTCAAAGAACCAGACACACCACTGCAGCTTCGAGTCAGTCATCAACGAGAAGGTAGACTTTCTTATGACTACTCGAGGTGGTCACGCTCAGTATTCTTATTCTCTAACGAGTACCTATATTCTCGCTCCGGTATGTCTACACCGTCGACTCAAGACTCATCTACTATAAAGAAGTGATTGTACACCAACCTTCCGGATCAATCATCATCCTTATGATGAAGCTACGATCAGGAGCATTTTATGAGTTAATAAATGAAAATTCATGTCTTAAATTTTCAACTCTTGAAAATATGAATTATTACTACCATTAACTCAAGGAATGTATCATATGAAGGAAAATCCAGATTTTTCGGTCCAGGTTCGTTCAGATCTGATCAGATCAAGAGATATATTTTAAAAATTTTTCTCTTGATCCCAATTAGATCTTAATATGTTTCAGATCTGATTCTTATTATTCTAATAAAATAAAATTAAAAGATAAATTAAATCAAATTTAATTTACCTGATCTGGGTAATCCTATTACCCTGTTGATGATCCTGTTTGCAGCGGATGGTTCTGGATCTTAGCCACGCAAGCACCTGGCCTCTACCGGTATCCACTTGGATTGGATCTGAAGATCCTCTTCTTCTCTATCACGCCTCCAAAAATCAGATCTGGATCTGATCTGGAGGATCTTCAAACTCTTTTGAGATGAGCAGTCGTCCTTTGCAGCAGCGCAGCCTTCTTTATTTGATCGCCTTTCTTTGATCTGAATCGCACCACCAAGGTCCAAACTCCTTTTGGACGTGGAGAGCAAGGAGAGAAGAGACTATGGCATGGAGAAGGAGGGGAGAGGCAGCCTTGGGCATCGGTTTCTCAATTGAATTGCACTTAAGAAATCTGAGTTGGGCACAGGGTCTTTATTTATAGACTAAGCGTAATCCAACTCTCTTCCTCCCAACCAATCACAACCCTTTGTAAAATCAGATCTAAATCTGATTGGTGGGAATAAGGACCCTTGATTCCTCCTTAGAGGGCGCCTAAGACTAGTCAAAGTTGGTTCTTAGAAGAACTCTAATTGGAATCCAAAAAGGAGATGGAGTCCTTGTCCAACAAGGACTCTAGGCGCTCCAACTTGGGCACACGCTAGGGTGGCATGCGCCCTTCTCCTTACAGGTTCTGCAGGGGACAGGCCCCCACCAGCTCTCCAATTGGGTGCATGACATTGGTCAAAACTCAAAGTGTCAACGGTTAACGTTTGACAGTCAAAGATAGACTTTTGACCAAAGTTAAAAGAACAAGAAATGGCAGGTACCAAAAAATGAGGTAGGTTTACAATAAGACAACCTTTTTGACTTGGACAACTCCTGTCGACCATATGAAGGCTCTGTTTGAGAGCACAACTCTTTTGCCTCAGACAGGACAACTTTTTTTATGATAGCAAAAGAAGAACGTTTAGGTTCAATCGAGTGCTAGCACGATTTCCTTGAACCTATTGAATCTCATTCAGATCAATTGACTAGATCAGTTCTTGATTGCACCAGATTCAAAGAACTTTTGTTGTGACTTAGTTAGGTTTAGTTCTGTATGGTAAATGGGATGTGTCATGATCTCATCATCGACATAATCGAAACTCCTTTCGATGGATCAGAACTCTTGATTCGACAGCTAGAATGATCGATATCTAAATCATTCTAATTGCTCCAAAATCCCAGTGACACCCTAGAAGTAATGGTGGCAACCCATCAGAGCTGAATGCGAACCTCTTGGTGCAGCTACCTATGTGATTCAGTTCTTCTATCTTGAGCCCCGATCAGATTAGGGTTTAAGGTAGAACTCTCAACCCTAGTCTCTGTCATATGATGTAATCATTCGATTCGAGTCCAATGTGAAAATCTAAATAGAAACTCTTTCGTATTATTTCACTCTACCATTGGCCATGGATTTTGACTTGATTCTCATGATCATCATAGGGCTACTACTCTACCACCGAGGTAGATAGATTCCATCTTGATGCAATCCAGTCCTACAATGAACATGTCATAGCCAACAATACCTCAGGATTCCATATGGCTAGGAGATCGAGTAATGGTGTAGTCATAAACCCTCAAGGTGAACTGCGATGCATCTCAGTCAAAGAACCAGACACACTACTGCAGGCATTCGAGTCAGTCATTGACGAGAAGGGTGACTCCTAATGACTACTGAGGTGGTCACGCTCAGTGCCCTCGTTCTCTAATGAGTACCTATACTCTCGCTCTGGTATCTCCACACCATAGACTCAAGACTCATCTACTAAGAGAAGCGATTGACACAACCTTCCGGATCAATCACCATCCTCGTGATGATCCTATGGTCAGGAGCAATTTATGAGTTAAAATGATTATGTCATGTCTTAAATTTTAACTCTTGAAAATATGAATTATCATTACCATTACTCAAAGGAATTTTCACGACACTAAATACACATATGTGATAGAAAATAACATTTATGATTTAGTTAAAATTATAATTTGCCCTAGAAGTGTATTACAAGTGTCAGCCAATTCTGGCTTCTAGGGCATCATATCTAACAATCTCCCACTTATCTAGCCAATTTGCTACAAGTCTAAGTCCCATCTTCTCAAGGGGCTTCGATCTTGCTGGCCAACGGCTTTGTAAGTGGGTCTGCACATTTTCTGCGGAGTCGACTCTCTTGACTCGACAAATCCTTCTCGAGGTAATCGCGGATGAGGTGGTATTCACCGTTTGCTTGGAACTCTTCCAGCACAAATAGTCTGCCAGATGTCGATTTCGATCATCTATATCAGCATGAAATCTGAGTCTGTGTATCCCTGGACCAGGATTTTCCGTTACCAAAGACAGCATCATATCCTTGGTTCTTATCAAGTACTAAAACATACATTTCACAGAAGTCCATGTGTTCTTCACCTGGATTGACTGATATCTGCTTGTGACATCACAACATGGGCTAATATCAGGGTCGTGTTACATAGCATGGCATACATGAGGCTCCTTCTATTGCAGAAGCATAAGGGATCTTGCTCATGCGTTTTATTCCTCAGGTGTGCTGGGGCACATCTTCTTGGAAGATGAATACCATGTCGAAGGGTATTAATTCCCTTCTTAGAGTTTTCCATACTAAACCTCTTTTAGTACTTTGCTCTATAGTATCATTCTTGTGAACAGTTCAGCATCTCTATTGCGGTGTCTATTGCCCTATAGACCTTAAATTCCTGGAAAAGAGGATGCTTCACCTAGGTCTTTCATGAGAATTCCTTGGACAACCACATCTTGACTGATATCAACATGGGAATATCATTCCCAATAAGGAGGATGTCATCCACGTACAATACGGAGAGAAGACAACAGCGTCCCACTACCCTTTTGTAAAATACATGGTTCCTCTTCATTTTTGATGAAACCAAACATTTTGATCACATCATTGAAATGAGTGTTCCAGCTCCGAGATGCTTGCTTAAGTCCATATATGGACTGCTTTGCAGCTTTGCAAACTTGTGATCAGCATCACACGATGTGAAACTTAGCGGCTGTTCCATATATACGTTCTCCTCAAGATATCCATTCAAGAATGCCATTTTCACGTCCTTGTTTCATATTTCGTATCAAAATAGGCTGCAATAGCAAGCAATGTGCGGATGATTTTAGCATAGCTACTGGAGAAAAGGTATCTGATAATTATGCTCGCGTTGACTATAACCTTTTGCACCAATAGCCTTGAATGTCTCCACATTTTCCGTCTGCACCAATCTTTCTCTTGAAGATCCATTTACACCAATAGGTACTATACTTCTGGTGGATTTACCAAGGTCCAAACTTGGTTTGAGTGCATCGGAGTCAATTTCTGACTGCATTGCCTCTAGCCATTTCTCGGAGTCGATATCTGATATCGCCTCGTTGTAGGTTTTGGGATCATCTCCATGAGCACCATTACTACGAGGAACATTTCTCTACTATCCTCTGAAACAATACCTAAGTATCTTTCAGGGGGATGGAAAACTCTTTTCGATCTACAAGGTGGAGGAGGTAGTGTTCTTATTGGGCTTAACCTGATTTGGTTCCACTTGGTCCTTAGCTCGTTCTGCTTGTGAGACTTTCTCATCAAGCTTGATCTATTTTTCAATGGCTATCTTGAATAAACATTTTTCAAGAAAGATGGCATGTCGTCTCACAATCAAATGTGGTCTTCTGGAATGTAGAAATAGTATTACTGACTCTTTCGGAATATCCTATGAATGAGCTCTGAAGGACCTAAATTCTAATACTTATCCGCTTGTTGTCTTTTGACATGAGCCGAACAACCCCAAATTCTGAGATGACTCAGACTTTGGTTTCTTATCGTGCATATCTCATACGGTTGGTGGTAGGAATGGTTTTAGAGGAACCCTATTCAGTAGATAATTATGAAGTTAACAATGAGTGTTCAAAGAAAATCAGAAAGGTCTGTGAAGCTCATCATGGATCGGAACCATATCTAATAGAGTCCGATTTTCTCCGTGTTCGAACCCGTGTGAGTTGAGGTGTTCCTGGTGGAGATATAAAAGAGACTATGCCATTACCTTTGAGATAGTCTAGAAATTTTCTGCTAAGTATATCATCCTCCGATCTGTCGAAGAACCTTAATAGGTTTTCCTGTTTGTTTTTCTACTTCATGTCTGAATTCTTTGACTTTTAAAGGCTTCAGACTTGTGTCTCATAAGATTACACATACCATACCTAGAAGATCATCGATAAAGGTAATGAAGTAGATAAAATTATTTCTAGCCGGCACATCAAATGGGCCGCACAATCTGTATGTACTAGGGCAAGAAGATCTGTGGCCCTCTCCCCATGTCAAACAAAAGGGAGTTTAGTCATTTTGCCTTGAAGACAGGATTCACAAGTTGGATACGACTCGGAAGTCAATGGACTCAATAGTCCATTTTTCTCCAATTTGTTGATCCTATCTTCTGCTATATGGCCTAATCTTAGGTGCCATAGATATCTGTCATTTGGACTCCCTAGGTCGTTTGGCATTCACGTTTGCTCGATAGTTAGAATAGGTATCATATTGTAGCTGATAAGACCATTAATAAGGAATCAATTTGCAATTTTTATTTCTTTCATAAAGAATGTCACAATGGTCCTTAAAGAAGGTGATCACATAACCTTTGGTGCTAAGCATGAAATAGAAATCAAATTCCTACTGGCTGCGGCATAAAATAACAGTCTTGCAAAACTAAATCTAAACCGAATGGTAATCGCAGAGGGTATGTTCCCATGGCTACTGCAGCAACTCTTGCTCCATTACCAACACGTAGGATCATATCTCCATCCCTCAGCCTCCTGCTATCCTCAAGACCCTGCATAGAAGTGCACAGATGAGCACTAGAACCAGAGTCAAGCACCCAACTGGATGCAGAAGAAACCGTAAGGTTAGACTCAATAACGAGCATACCACCAGAAGGACCTTCCTTCTTGTTCTTCAAGGTGGCCAGGTAAGTAGGGCAGTTCCGCTTCCAATGGCCGTCGCTGTTGCAATGAAAACACTTTCCTTTGATATCGGCCTTCTTCTTTGGCTCTGCCTTCTTCTTCTTCGATCCTTCCACCTTTTGCTTTTTCACAGACTTCTTTTTCTTTCCATAAGACTTTCTTTTGGAAGTAGTCCGTTCCATAGCAAGAACTGAGCCTTTAGAATCTTTTATAGAAAGCTCAGCGGTAACCAGCATATTCATTAACTCGGCCAAGGAATTCTGAAGTTTATGCATGTGGTAATTCATGATGAATTGCCCACATGCATCAGTCAAGGATTGCAGAATGATATCGTTCTGCAGTCCAAGTCCAACTTCACACCAAGCTTCTCAAGCTCTTCCATGTCCTTGATCATTGTCAGACATGATCTTGACTGACTGTCCATCACGTCATCTTAGTCTTTAAAAGTCATTTCGTGACTTGATATTCGACTGCGCGACTCTGTTCTACCAACATCTCCTGTAGGTGAGCCAACATTTGCGAGCAGTCAATATCTCTATGTTGTGTGGAGCTCATCAGACATCGAGCCCAACATGTAATATCTGGCTTATTATCTTCGTAATCCATTTTTTCAGAGACGTCTCTGTTCAAGCAGATGGACGGGCTGGTAATATGGGAGGTCTGGTCCAAAACTGGTTAACTTCTTGGAACCCAAAAATATTTTATAGTTTCTGAGCCAATCTTTATATTGGGTCCAGTCATGTCTATGTGTGTCCAGGATACGGGCCAATGGGTTGAACGCAGACATATTCTGTAGAGAGTCAAAAATTCTAGTTAGATACTGTATTTTGACTTGACACAATTTATTTAGGGATTTTATTTTTAAAAAATTAGTCCCACTATTTTTTGGATCCCTACACTCCCTCTGTAGAGATGCGAAAATCTCCACGATTAAATATTTTAGTGGGTGGTGCGGTCTCACCAACTGACTCATCACCTCAACTAATATTTATGGTGATGGGTTAGCCAATGAGTGAACCTCTTGTTCAATGATTCTCTAATCATGGTGCACCCGACTTGGTCTCTATTATTGAATTCTCACCATATCTGGAATTTGATCCACTCCTTAGTTAAGTCAGACCACCATTTGCATGACTGGGTTTCCTAATTGAGTTCTCATCATATCGGAATATTGAGCTCAACTCATCCTCCAGCCCATTATCATCCAATGCCTAATAGACATGGTTGCGTCTCCCGGTGCAACTGAGCCACTGTATCCAGCCGAGAACAATCAACCCGGGAAGGTTCCGCACATCTACAATGGTGAAAGCCCTCAGACTTAATCTTTTTAGGGAGAATTGATTCAGGTCTCATTAAACTAGACTTGGCTTAGTCATAACAATTATGACTAACCTAGTGGCATGGGTTAGCTCGGATTATTGACCACCTCAGATCAGAACTGTGTCAACAGATATGGCCAAGTAAGTGAGACCGATGGAAGGAATATGCCATTAACTCGTACAAGAACGCATTCAGGTCGAGTAGTTCCAATTAAAACCAGTCGGTCGTCTATGCCAAACTTACCTTAGACACAATTTGTTGAGTCAGAATTCAATTGGGTTAGCCTACAATCCAGACTCTAACCTCTGAGCCTAATTAGGTCTTGCTTGATCGTGACTCGATCTTGACCCAGACTTAATCCTATTAGGCTGGTCAATTTAAGCATTGTTGATCCCATCTAACCAACTCTTGATTCGGTTTGATCAACCGCTTAGACCTAATTGAGCTACCCAAGCCTGAACCCAGTATTATGAATATATCTTAGATCTGATATTCTTAATTTTAGACCTAATTAATATTCCATAAACTTAATTCTTAATTAAGTAGGGTTCATAAACAAAATATGCACAATAAATCCTAGGGTTTCAGAATCTAGGGTTTTGCAGAAAGTAAGTTTTGGATTTCTGATTAAGGACGAACACGCAGCACTCCTACACATCATAAGAACATCCCATCGAATGGGAAGAGAGGGCCTTTAAACCCTTCTTCGTTCTTATGATCGGACGGCCAAGAGGAATGCTTAATCAGGAACATTCAATACTACAAAACAATACAGATCTATATCATATATCTCATATATAAAGTAGATCTAATCATGGATATTTGCATACATCTCATGTATCATAATCATGCATGTTTTCAGATCTAAATTATCACATAATAATCTAAAAAATTAGATTTAAATTGATCTAATCAAAATAAATTCTAATCTAGACAATTATGTAGAACTATTCTACAACTAGTCTAGACATGCATCAATCATATCTCATATGATATTCAAAAATTAATAATTTTTATTTGCTGTTTTTCAGATGTTATTATAACACTTATAATATCAAAAAATAGTAATAAAAGATCTAAAACATGATTTAATAAGATTAAATCAAAAATATGCAAGAATATTCTATAGACTATTCTATTCAAGAACTAGTCATGATATTCTTCTAATCTTAGATCCAAATTATTTAATTTTAATTTTTTTTTTAATTTTAGATTTGATCACATCTCATGTGATATCTAAAATTAATTATTTTCTAATTAAAATAAATTTAAAATCAGATCTAAATAATTTAGAACCATGGCTCTGATACCAGTTGAAGGAAAATCCAGATTTCCCGGTCCAGGTTCGTTCAGATCTGATCAGATCAAGAGATATATTTCAAAAATTTTTCTCTTGATCCCAATCAGATCTTGATATATTTCAGATCTGATTCTTATTATTTTAATAAAATAAATTTAAAAGATAAATTAAATCAAATTTAATTTACCTGATCTGGGTAATCCTATTACTCTGTTGATGATCCTGTTTGCAGCGGAAGGTTCTGGATCTTAGCACGCAAGCGCCTGCTCTACGGTATCACTCAGGTTGGATCTGGAGATCCTCTTTCTTCTCTATCATGCCTCAAAAAATCAGAATCTGGATCTGATCTGAAGGATTTCAAAACTCTTTTGAAGATGAGCAGTCGTCCTTTGCAGCAGCGCAGCCTTCTTGTTTGATTCACCTTTCTTTGATCTGAATCGCACCAACCAAGGTCCAAAACTCCTTTTGGATGTGGAGAGCAAGGAGAGAAGAGACTATGGCATGGAGAAGGAGGGAAGAGGCAGCCTTAGGGCGTGGGGTTTCTCAATTGAATTGCATCTTAAGAATCTGAGTTGGGCGCAGGGTCTTATTTATAGACTCAGCATGATCCAACTCCTCTTCCTCCTAACCAATCACAACCCTTTGTGAAATCAGATCTAAATCTGATTGGTGGGAATAGAGACCCTGGATTCCTCTTAGAGGGTCTAAGACCAGTCAAAGTTGGTTCTTAGAAGAACTCTAATTGGAATCCAAAACGGAGATGGAGTCCTTGTCCAACAAGGACTCCTAGGCGCCTCCAACTTGGGCACACACCTAGGGTGGCGTGCGCCCTTCTCCTTGCCATGTTCTGGTAGGGGGACAGGCCCCCACCAGCTCCAATAGGTGCATGACATGTGGTCAAAAGTCAAAGTGTCACAGATCAACATTTGACAATCAAAGATAGACTTTTGACCAAAGTCAAAAGAACAAGAAATGGCAGGTGACCAAAAATGGCAGGTAGTGTCTTACAAATAAGACACACTTTTCTGGCTTGGACAACCTCCTATCAGACCATATGAAGGCCTCTGTTTGAGCCACAAACTTCTTTGCTCAGACAGGACAACTTATTTATGATAGCAAAAGAAGAACGTTAGGTTCAATCGAGTGCTAGCACGATTTTTCTTGAACCTAATTGAATCTCATTCAGATCAATTGAACTAGATCAGTTCAATTGATGATCACCAGATTCAAACCTTGTTTGTGTGACCCAGTTAGGTTCAGTTCTATATGGTAATTGGGATATGTCATGATCTCTATCATCGACATCATCGAAAACTCCTTTTGATGGATCGAACTCTTCTGATTCGAACAGCTAGAATGATGATCATCTAAATCATTCTAAATTGCTCCAAAATCCACCAGTGACATCTAGCAGTATAGTGGTGGCAACCCATCAGAGCTGATGTGAACCTCTTGTGGCAGCTACCTGTGTGATTCAGTTCTTCTATCTTGAGCCCCGATCAGATTAGGGTTAAGGTAACTCGTCAAACCCTAGTCTCTGTCATATGATGTAATCATGTGATTCGAGTCCAATGTGAAAATCTAAATAGAACTCTTTCTATTATTTCACTCTACCATGGCCATGGATTTTTGGACTTGATTCTCATGATCATCATAGGGCTACTCCTCTACCACCGAGGTGGATAGATTCCATCTTGATACAATCCAGTTCCTACAATGAACATGTCATAGCCAACATACACCTCAGGGTTCCATATGGCTAGGAGATCGAGTAATGGTGTAGTCAAACTATAACACCCTCAAGGTGAGCTGTCGATGCATCTCAGGTCAAAGAACCAGACACACTACTGCAGCATCGAGTCAGTCATTGACGAGAAGGTAGACTCCCTAATGATTACTCGAGGTGGTCACGCTCAGTGCCCTCGTTCTCTAACGAGTACCTGTACTCTCGCTCCGGTGTCTCCATACCATAGACTCAAGACTCATCTACTAAAGAGAAGCGATTGTACACCAGCCTTCCGAATCAATCACCATCCTCGTGATGATCCTATGGTCAGGAGCAATTTATGAGTTAATAATGATTATTCATGTCTTAAATTTTCAACTCTTGAAAATATGAATTATCATTACCATTAACTCAAAGGATGTATCACAGACACTAAATACATATATGTGATAGAAAATAACCCATTTATTGATTTTAGTCAAAATTACAATTTTGCCCCTAGAAGTGTATTACAAGTGTCAGCCAATTCTGGCTTCTAGGGCACATATATCTAACATCATAGACACTAAATACACATTTATATTAAAAAATAATTTATTTTATTTTTTATAGTCAAAATTATAATTTTACTCCTAGAAGTGTATTACAAGTATCAGTCAATTCTGACTTCTAGGGCACACATATCTAACATGGGTACCATTGCTAAATGATCACTTCGATTAGTATAAAAATTAGTTTCTATGCTACCAACTTAGGTTTGAACCTTCGGAGCATACACACTAGAGGTTCCTACCTAATCTGATGGCTGATGAAGAGTTTCACTCGACTGAAACTCTATGGTGAAGAGTCTCACTTGACTGGGACTCTTCGACCAGGGGTCCTACTGGGTTAGGACACTGAGTCTCAATGTCTGAAAGTCTGTGGTCAAGAGTCCAACTGGATTGGGACTCTTCGACCAAGAGTCTCATAGCTCTGAGACTCTAAGTCCTACATGTTTGGGACTGTGTGATTGAGAGTTGAGACTCCATAATCATGAGTTTCACTTATTTTGGACTCCGGGATCTAGAGTCCCACTAGTTTGGGACTCTTCGATCAAAAGTTTTATTTAATGGGACTCTATTGTCCGGACACTCACTGGATTTGGACTCTAATTTTATGAAAAATTTTATTAGTAATTTGATCACTAATTAACTCAATTTGATTGAGTAATTATTTTTGATCCAAGTTCAATTGAATTGAATTCAGTTGGGTCTGACCCGATTAGGTCATTAGTTGATCTAATCACCGAAGAGGTTTGAATCCTGATTTGATCAGAGGTTGGGCTTGATCAATTCCTAATTTTATTAGAATTTAATTGAGTCTAAATGTGTTGGATTTAAATTAGTCTAACTGGGCCTAACATATTTTGAATTAGTTGGTTCAATTGGTTCAAGTTTGAATTTCAAAGACTAGTTTGACTAGTCTTCTTTCCCTACGCCATTTAACCCATGCCCACTTAAAAATTTAATTTAATTCTCTCGTGACTTTTTTCCCATGCATAAAAGAGCTTTTGATCAGGTCTCCCACATTTCAAATGGATAAGATATGGTTGTTATTTGTTTGGATTTGAATGAGATTCAAACTTGGATAAAAACAACCTCTACCTTATCCATGCGCCACCCTTCTCTTGTGTGACTACACGAGAAAAGGTTTCTCGTGATTCTTTTCCACACCAAAAGATAGTCTCACCCACCCTTTCTCACATCCCTAGTGGATAGGATCAAATGGTTTTGAGGTTGAATTCAAAATGAGTTTGAATTAGGCCTAACAACCAACCCATCTTTCTCTCCACGCGGGGTCTCTCCCTTTGGTGCAAAAATAAATAGGAGGAATTTTTGGGATGTGAAATTATTAGATCTAAGATTGAGAGAGGACTTCTGTGAGCCTCCTGGTGTGTGAGAAAAAGTTTTAAAAAATTTCATTAGTAGAAAAACCAGAGAAAGGCTAGCGCAAGGTTTCAAGGTGCATTTGATCTAGTGTTTTGACTTGAGATTCGAGAATCCATTTTGTGAGCTACAAGTGTCGAAAGCCCACAAAACTTTATGGAGAATCTTCTTTGCCTCTCTACTACATCTACCAGCAACACAAAGCATCCGTGAAGCCCGTAGATAAGGATCGAAGGTATTCGATTAAAATAGCCACTGAAAGACTTCGGTGTCGAGCTAGCACCTTGTCTCGCGTGGGAGCCAATCAGGATCAGGAGCTTCGTGTGATCACGAGCTCCATGTGGACGATCCATGGAGGCCAAACACTTGTGTGGCTGCATCATATCTAGCAGACCTCCTTGTCAATAAATAGATCATGGTGATCAACTATCCGTGAAAAGGTATTATATTTGGAACACGTGGATGTAGTAAATAGTTTACTGCATAGTTTTATTTTCAGATCTATTGATGTATGCATGCATATTATGTCTAGATCGTAATATGTAGGGTTAAATAATCTGATGTGATCAGTAGATAATTAATTATTTTCCACTACATCATTGTTATTTTTGAAAAAAATTTTAAAAGTAGCATAGCAAATCCTGCACTATTTTCTTCACAAACCTTTAATGTGTGTGACCCCGTAGGTTCGAACCTAAGCCGATAGTATAGAAACTACTTCCTACACTAATCGATGTGATCATCTAGTAATGGTATTCGATGTTCGGATAGGTCAAATAGTCGCAATCACAACAATCAGAATCTATGCAAATATGGTTACCGCATAATTTATCCCTTTAACTTTTATGTCTAGGATAACATAGAGTTAAACTGTCAATCCTAAAAAATATATTCAAATCATGTCTCAACACAATTAGTCCTATGACTCCTCACAAGGACTACCTGGCCAAGGCTTTTCTAAATTAAAATATAATTCAATACAACTCCTAAAACCAGGAGTCAATCCCATCTTGATTCACATACCGACTCCTCAAGTACTTGATTGTGCCCAAAAATCTTCCATCACTAAATTAGAAATTCAGGTAGTCCAGCACCAAAGCACAATGAGTTGCTTGAAAGTCACCATGGTGTTCTCAGATCGGAGGGATACTTATAACCATATTCCATCGGAGCAAAATCTTGACAGCAGAAAAGCTCTAGAGTTGATCACATTCAGTGTAGATATATATCCCTACATCTCATCTACATATCATACCAGTATCTCCACACTCCTTGATAAAGAGGACAATGAATCCATATGGCACACAATGATTTATACTTGATAAATGTTATCGTCCTTAGTAACAATGTATCATTTGGTTGCGAACAGGTTTAAGGATTAAACAACAAATCCTCCTTTATTGATTTTAGATAGTCCTATGGACTTCATCACAATACAAGAGTTCATTAGAAGATGCAAAAGATTTTATTATGAAAATGCTAAAGTAATATTTATTCATTAATAATTTATATATAAATATAAAATATAGCTCAATCGTCAATAGACTGATGATTGATTTTGGAATACTATTCTCAATAATTTTAGCTTATTAATCTCTTCTTTCACCTCTGCAAACTCCAAAGCGGAAGCCCCAGAGGGATCCCTACAAAGTTAACTAGATAACTCCCAATCTAGGCCAAAGACCTTAGGGCACCTATCATGTGACGCTGGGCCCCTTCTCCATTTAAAGCTCTCCTTTCGTTGAACGAGAGATAACCTTCTAGAAACTCTGCTACAGTTCTGAGATTTTCCATGATAGAGAGAGAAGGAGGTGCTAGTCGTGAAGACTCTATTAGAGTTCCAACCAAAGGAAAACTCAAGTTAAGATCTGCTTGCTCTGGTGGATCTTTAATTTCTATTATCTCCTCCAAATTTAACCATATCCACAACCTTCAATGCCTCCGTAGGAATCTCCTTTATGAAAGTTTTTCCTATTGGAAGTTTCTTGGCAGAAACTTTCTCTGTAGAAATTAGTATGGTAGCCTCCACCCTTGAAATCACGGGTCCGGCCACTAAAAGAAGATTTTCACCCTCTGCATCTCTCGTAGATGAAACAGGTGCGATTGAAGAAACAACATCCAAAACCTTAAAAATGACACCTCCAGGAGCCGACAGATTTTCAGTCAAAGCCCTAATCTATCTCTTTTGAGCCGACAACAACTCCAACATCCTCACCATCATGGGATCCATCCTGTACCCAAGACTTACCAAGATGGTTCAAAGTAAAGGTAATAGTAAGTGCTTTTGTCATAGTCTTCTTAACATGCTCGCCGAATAGATTTTTTTTAAAAAAAGGAGAAGATGAAGACAAATGGCCATCTCTTAAATTAAATTCTTGAAAGGACCATCAGCTGAGTGATCCCCATAATCATGATCATTTTTGATAGCCCACATGACAAGCTGACATCATCAATCTTTAGACACCAAGAAGTGCAATCGAAAGCATAAGTGTATATTATTGGATCTAAGGCATGGCTTAGAGATAGTCCTTTGCTTGATTCTTAGACTCAGCACTAGGAAGATAGTGTTATGATGGTAATATAAATATTTTGGATCGATCATGGTAACGACCAGAATACCTCTAATCAGCGTACAATCATGAATCCCCTGAACAACCTAAGTTACCCATGTGCTTTTCGACCTAAAGGCTGAACTGAGGTGCATATCTGGACCATTTTCTTCAACATGATCAGCGGTCCACCCAACACTTGAATTCTCCTATTTACCTCAGTCAAACAATCCCTCAACTTGCATGGTAATCCGTTCTGCAAATAAGTTACAATCCAGCTATGATCCAGTGGTATCCAAACTGTTACCCACTCCATATGATTTCGTTGGAGTAGATAAGGCATTCAAATCGTGTCAATAATGGCTTTCTCATTCTAGGAGAGTGAAAGAGGATTATAATGTTGCAATGGTATAAATAATAGCCCAAGATTTATGGAACAACACAATACCTACGATATCTCTTTCCTATAAATATCAAAAGTCCTAAGGACCAAGATAAGCAAAAAATTCTCTTTTAGAGAACTCGTTGTTGTTCCATTATTCTTTGCTTTTCTGACTTGAGCATCGGAGGATCCTCGTCGTAGTAAAATTCTTTGATAAAAATTTATTTTATAGATTACTCCCATATTCTGACTTTTGATGCAAACCAATTTAAGCAACAACACCAACCATCAATTTTATGAAACATATGGTCCATCATGGATTTCTAACCGTACAAAGTAAACAAGACATTGTGCCTCATAGTTAGCACAAATACTTATGTTAGAGACATGGCTTCACCAATAACATTGACATTCTCGTACGGTCCTTTTTTTCAACAACATGCGTCGTTTAATTTGTTGTCATTTCCCAATTATCTCATCCAAATCAAAAACTATAATACAAGAAAATCTTATGGATGATGATTCTTGCTTTCCGTTCCTCATCGGTGCTTCAGATTTTATTCAATTTCTCAACAAAGCTCACTAACATAATTAAGTAGTTGGCGGTGGTTAATCTTTCACCTCTTAAATGATCGCCCCAACTTAATCAAATCCCATGTGCATAGCAGCTTTAGGATTCAGCCAAATTGAACAATTCGGGCAGGAAATTGTGAAATAAAAGAAATCAAAGGCAGGCTCGCACATGGAAGACTTCAGACATGCACACTCTGGCATGCTGGTGGAGATCCAGCTGTCTAGTTTCTGATGGTCGGCGGGCGGGTGGGTCCGGCCAATATCTATGGCCGTGGCCAGATAGGCCCACCACTTTCAGCAATGGAGAGCATCATATCGTCTTCCAACATCCCCAGTCATTAGAGTACACTTGGCGCGCTGTATTCCCAACAAGTAGAATTCCAACTTCCAAGACCCTTTTTTTCAGGTTCGGGAAGGACGTTGGTCCCGACCCAAAAAAAGAGAGGGACGCTGGTCGCTCTGGGCCCACACGAAATGATATGCACAAAACCTAACCTTCCATGATTTTTATTTTACTGGAGGAGGGGGGAGGACCGACGAAAGTGGTCGGTTTATTACTTTGACAAACACAAACCTGACCTATCCAATCTATCCGCTTTAACTCTATTCGTACCATTCTGCTCCAAAACTTTATCCGCCCAATTCCATCTTTAAATAAATATATAAGATCTAATTCATTATCATCTATAAATTAAAATATATATATATATATATATATATATCCGTATGTCTTTGGTTAATTTTTTAAGCAATATTTAAATCTAGAACTTACTCCCATGATGAAATGGGGCAATTCCTATGCTATAGCATTTTCATAAACTATTTCATCCATCTACCGATAAAAATTGCTGGTTCATGACAATAATTATTTTTAAAAATAAAGTATCGAATATGATAATGAAAAGTTTAGATAATATAGATGAAAGTTGTAATAAAGATTATATAAAAACATTGACAACAATGAGTACAATATTAAAAAAAGAAAGGAACATTACACAAAAGTAATGTAAATATCTAGATAACTAGTTATCTACGGTTAGTTTGTGCTTCTAAATTAGCTTATATGCACTACTTAGGTGAGGAGATGAGTAGGTTTGCACACTTAATGGACAAACCAAATAGGTGGGCAGCTAAGATAAAGAAGTATTATCAAAACAAGCAGATGGGTGTGAGGTAAGCATGATCATATGCATGAAATGTAACCCTTAAAAAACAAAGTTCCGGGTTTATGCAAAGGGTCATAAACTTATCTTTTTTTGATAGAAATAGACTCCATAGGTGATGAGTTATATAGTTGCGGATAGCAGTACTCCTCAAATGCCCTAAACTCACCCAATTGAGGTCAAGCTCATTAAGTAGGTGAATCTAGTAGTTTTCCAGCATCCTAATTCTCAATAAAGTATGAGAAATGCCAAGTTTGTTGTGGTCCTTATGAAACTTATTTTGGATGCATCCACTCAAAAGTTAGCCATTGGCCAACTACCGGATCTATTAGCTTGCTAAAGTCCCAAATCATTATCCCTAGCTTCTAGATGTTCACATGAATGCCAACACAATAAACTCGATCTTCAATAGCAATCACATCATGACTTTCAATTTCTTATAACATGTAATGTAACTTATGTAATTGGTGGCTTTTGAACATCCTTAGCCGAACTTGTGCATTTTTTATTATTTAAAAAGCATTCATTAACTTTTCCACCATACAAAGATTTTTGCGAGATAGGTAAGAAAATTTTAGAAATAATGGATTAAGAATAATCTTTTACCAAATGTACATGTGCACTTACGTGTGAGGATGGCTGACCACAGGTTTGGCTTCTGAGTTATAATTTTATGTATAGAGAATTAATTGAAAGGCTTATAAATGGACAAACACTTCTATGTAAGATAGTGTGGTAGGCCAATTTTCAATAAATTGATCGGACATCGCAATTTGGGTGAAATAGAAGAATTAGTGTTGACAAAGTTGGCAATAAGCTTATTGGGTCGAGAACAAAGGCGAAATGATCTATAATTTTAATACACAGCAATTGCAATTAGTTAAATGAACAAAAACTTGCCCCGGTGGTCATATCATTTTGCTTAGCAACCCGAGTTTCTAGATTCAAGTTTAAGTTGGTACGTCTCCTCGTATTCAGATCTAGGTAATTATAGTATAAGTGGAACTCGCCCCTTTTCTTTCTTGCTCTCCCATTCTCTCTCTCTCTCTCTCTCTAACCAAAAAAGAAAAAAAAAAATATATCTATCGTAAAAGCCAAATCAGAGCATAAGGATCGGCAAACATGGAAACATTGTGGTCCTTAAAATAAGTTTTTGGACAGAATAACTCAAGGTGAGTGCCTCACTTCAGACAGTACGTAATTTTAAAAGGTGATCACTTCTTTGCTTTGCAAATGTATGGTGTGAGACTAATTAAATAGTTTCTTTGGGATTTGCATTAGTGTCTATATTAATATAGGCTAACAAGCAAATATCAGTACTCCAACCACATGTTACAAAGAGGACAAAGACGGTGGACTGAAATGTCGAGATTGTCATGTGCCCAAAGGAGACAAGGTAGTTGCTAGTGCTGCTTATTGAGATCATGACTTGTACCCTAGCTTGAACTAATAGAAAATTCTATTTTAATGCTCGTAACTAATTCATGAATCTGTTATAAAATTGCCATGCTTAGTCGGCCAAAGAGAGAGAAACGTATAGAGAAAAGAAAGAAATTTTGGGTGGGAGATGGATGAGGCAAGCACAACTAGGCAGACTAAGATGACACAACCCTCCTATCTGCCATTCAAAGTAAATCAGGGCCTATCAAAAAAATAAATAATAATAATAATAATACTCTCACCATCAACTTCTGGCCGGTCCATTAAGAAATGCATGGAATTGTTGGTCAAAATCTTGCAAAGCCCCTTCATATTGGTAATGCTTTGGTAATATCTTAATATACCTTAAGGTGTGCATGTTTATCGAAACTTAAATAGTTTTAAATGATTGAACCAACTGGTAGAGTTGTCCGAGCAATCAATGGGGTCATGACATGATCATGGCTATGATTGCATGGAGTTCTTGTGGATGAAATCTTTTCGATTCTTCCGACCACTTAAAGGTTCGTGCAGTGTGAAGGTCAGTTAATTAGCTGCAAGTTAGAGAAGTGATAATTTGTCATATCGGGCCCATGCACCAATTGACAAATCAAAGCAAATAACTAAAGAATATATAGTCCTGGCCTCGGTAATATGACACTTAATAGTTCTATGACTAGATTAAGTGTATGATTCTAGAGGTTGATTGCCCACAAGTGCTTATTAATTGCTTGTGGTCGGTTGCCACTGAAAGAGGAATCAAGCTATGGTACTCTAATCACTTTTTTCAGTTGGGATAACTTTTGCACTGACCATGGTTGAAAATTTTATGAGTAGTCCTTTTGTGTTTTCTAGGAAGCTTATCAGAACTGATGAGTCTAGAAAACACAAACCATTTATTAGTTCATAATTTATTCTCTTTAATAAGAATTTCTGAACGACAAAATAGGCAATTTGTTATTTTGCTTGTTTGTTAATAATAATTATTATAGTATCAGTAATAGTAATAAAAGGACTAACAATAATAATAAGATGCCGCTGGTGCTGTTGTCGCCGTTCAAATTTGGATCCATTCCATAGCTATTGACATGCTTTATGCCCACTTGTCAACTTGATGTAAACCCTCTGTCTTTCTTATTTCTTATTTGGGGTTGGGACCGGCCAGGATGGTGCCGAAGATCCATAAAACATATTTGAATGGTTTAAGAAAGGTTTGATGAGTGTGATTATGATTATCATTTATTATTATTTTTTACTTCTGCTATTATTATTATTCTTATCAATATTTTTAATGTTATATTTCCACAAAGTTGTAAAAAAAATAAGGACTAGAAATATAACATTAATCATCCATACTTTCATGACAGGAAGCTAGTAATCGAATGCTATAGCATAAAAATGGATAAGTTTATTTTTCAATTTTTAAATAAATGAAAACCAGCAATACAAATATAAAAAAAATTCATACAAATCCAAGCATAATAAAAACAACTAAATCAATTGGTAAGGAAAATGTGTGGACAGATTGTAAGCTAATATAGTCAAAAGCATCTTAGTGACGTAAGATGCGGTCCACGAATAAATTGATCTTTTTGAAAAAGAAGTATCCTAGAAGATGCTGATCATGGGTTTCCTTGGTGGAAGCTCCGGGGAAATGGTTGTGGGTCACTGGATAAAATAAAGGATGCAGAAATATACAAAGATCAAAAGAAAGAGGATAATTTTCATCCATCATTCTTGTAAAGTAATTGACTATTAATAGTTTCTTGTTCTTTTCTTTGCACCATTGGTGTACTCAAAAGACGAAACATAAATTTGTTGTCTCCTGCTATCTCCCTGCTTGAAAATCAAATGGCAACAACTCATTAATTTTAACCATACAAAGAGAGTTGGTTGGACATTTTTTTTTTTCATATGGCTACACATTTATTTTTGAGCATCTTTTGATGCGAATTGATCATAAATAAATCAAATTCAACATAAAATATTAAATGACTATTATGTTGGTTGATTTATGTCATGATATTTGTAATTTGCATAGATAACCTTCAATTTTGTTCTTAGATTAAATTAAAAGTGTAACCGGTAAAAGTAAAATCTACATGGTAGTTTAATATTCTTAAAAGAAGAAATGCGTAATGGACGTATAATGTAGAAGATGTCAAAGATATGTGATTATGTTTTTAAGAGAAGAAGCAGGTTTTACTCCATTACATTAAAAAAGAAAAACTTACTCATATATGATGAATCCTATCAATGAGCATCTGAAAATGCACTTTAAACATATTAGCTCTACTTGGCTCATTTATGCATGTTCTTTTTTATTATTATTTTTTTTTATTTTTAAGGAGATACATTTTTTGAAGAAAGGAGAACACCAGGATTCTCCGTAGTTAATGCATGAATTGCAGAAGTTTTTCAATCATGATATCTATATGTTGTGCCATGGACATGATTAGTTGGCCGTTGCATGATATCACAAAGCATGGAATAACATATATCGCATATGGAGCTTATTCAAGAATCAATCCATGTAAAATACATGGATTTTTTGTGATTAAAAGAATTGGACCTCCCTATATCACGTGCAAAATGGAGAGGATTTGAACTTGAAAAGAGACTTGTTAAACTAATAAAGACGAGCTAAATTATATAATTTTATATAATTTTCAGTTCAACAATTCTAAAAAGTTGGAGATCAGAGGTGCATTCATATCTGACCTTTTATTTCCATTAGTTTCTCCTTCTTATATAATCTATTTGTAACAATAATGACAAAAAAAGATTGAGTCTTCTCCATTTCTCCTAATTATTTCACCCTAGAAAGTTACTAATCATGAAATAAGTGGACCTTGATGGGATGTCCCATAGATATAGCTTTAACATCTTGAACGTAAGGACACTTAAACCATGAGTTGTGGAGAGGTCATCTCCATAGCTAAACTCAACCATGAACAATCTTTCCCAGCTTCATTTTTCATTTTCCATATTTCTGTATTTGTATCGAACCTTGGAATTTGCTTAAGACATTGAAAATTCTTTCAACCTAATCCATGAAGTGATAGGTGATTAACTTATTACTTAGACCTCAATGGAGCTCTTAGAAGTTGCTATCTCGGCATGTTTGCCATGTAAGGAAGCAATACATACCTAATATTTGATCCATGGATTTGTGGATATTGTCAATGAATTGAAACTTTCAGCTGACAAGCCACAGAACTTCCATGGAGAGATTGGATAGAGTTGGCAAGAATCATCTAGCATCTTAATATACCAATTGGAAGAAAGAGACTTGAAAAGCACATACACGCTGTTGGGGAAAATATTCCCCACTGAAGTCCGGCTTGTTCAGATCTTGCAGATCCTTGGAAGACACCATCTGGACCCAAGATATAACCCTATCTGAGATATGGTTTGATCTATTTTCAAGATTGAGTTCGGCACTGAAAGATCTGCTCCTCCAAATTCAATGAATGCAGATCTTTGATTCACACTCAATAACAACGTCGTCATAAATCTTATCATAATCTAACCTTCAATTGAATGTACTTTAGCCACTATGGAGATCCAATCTCGATTAATTCTGACCTTGGTGTCGGAATAAGTAGCCATCATTTTGCAACACTAGGTTTTGATAAGATCTGACCTTGGATATTACTGAACTTCCTCAACTCAGTAATAATAACCTCATTGCATTTCAACTAAGAACCCCAGTGCTAGTTCGGATCTCAAGTTCATCCGACCTCAATATCTCAATTATAAATTCAACTCAAGTAGCTGGCCTTTCAACTCATTCTTTCTAACCTCGACTTTCATAATATAACTTCAGACCAAAACACCGACCTCCATCAGGAGCTGACCTTGAAGACAGTCAAGCTTCTAAGAATAGTTGAAATGATTCAATTATAATCCAAATCAGAAATTAGATCTATAGGCTTATCACCTTTGATCTAAAGAATGATTCTTGGGTTTAGATTGTCTGATTCTAAGCTCTAATAGGCATGATTTTAGGTCGAATGGCCTATAATCAAACTCAAAAATATCCAACCTTTATTCGAACTTCAACAGATAATTGCTAACAACTATCACATGGCAACAACTATTAACCCACTCTCCATAACAAAATTTGAATGGTCCGAATAGCCTACTGACATTCAATTATAGCTATCACCATCAATCAGTTACAGGTTCCATCTATAAATAGAATCCTCCAGATACGTCTTCTTCTCTAAGTGCTCTTTTCATTGTTTAACACCCATGTACTCCATTCTTGTTGGTGAAGTTTCTGACTTGATCGTTGGAGGGTCCACATCGAAACCATCCACCTCCGGTCAGGACTCTATTTCATAGGTCTCATCGATGAGGTCGGAAACTCAAACTCCAGTTATCTCTGGTGACAGTCCATTTTCTGCACCAACAAGATTGATGCTAGAGGAAGGGTTTGTGAGCCTTTGTTCTAAAAAGAGTATCCAATCTAGCAATCATCTCCACCATTCAAGTAAAATGCCTCCTAAAAGAGCATCTTTCTAGTGATTTATCACAACTACCTCCTGGCCAGATCCAGATCTGGCCAATCCTCCAACTTTGGTACCATCATCTACACCATTACCACCCCAGCTAGTGGTGATAAATTTGGACCAGTTTCACCTGTTGGTACAATAGGTGAAAAATCTTACGAAGGCTATGCAAGCGATGCAGCAAGTCGTAGCACTGATACCACCTAAAAGGCCCTTGCTGCAACATTAAGATCTAGAAAAAGGGAGGCCTACTTAGAGAAGTCTGCCAAAGAATCTTGGAAGGAAAAAATAGAGAGCATTGAGTCCCTATTTTGAGCATGATTCTACTCCTAAAAAGTCGCTACCTTCCTTATGGTCACCGTACTTTGAGATTCATGATCAAGATGATGATCTTGATCAGAAGCAAATAGATGAATTAAGAAGCTCCATAATTCGGTCTCAGTTCAGAATGATGAGATCTGCATCGACCCATCTTTCACTGCCTAAATTAAGCAACAATCCATACCACCAAAATTCAATCTTTCTCAATTTGAAAGTTATGATGGAATATCGAATCCGATCGGTCATCTAGAAGCCTTCCAAACCATGATGTCATTGCATGGTGCATCGGATGATATTCTATGCCAGGCTTTTCCATCAACTTTGAAGGACATGGTACGAAGCTGATACTTAGATTTAAAGCTGGATACAGTTTACTCTTTTAACTAATTAAGCTGTCAGTTTGCGGCTCACTTTGTTAGTAGTTGGCATCAGAGAAGAGAGTCAGATTTTTTCATAAATATCAAGCAAAAGGAAGGAGAATCCATTCGAATCTATGTTACCTACTTCAATACTGCTGCTTTGGAGGTCTAAAATTTGGATCAGTCAGCTGCAATGACCGCTCTAAAAGATGATCTTCTGAAAAATGATCTTCTCTTCTCGCTAGAGAAGAAGTATCTCCAAAATTTTACTGATATGCTAGCTCAAGTTGAGAGCTATGCCCGAGCTGAAGAGGTCTTTAAGTTGCGGGATGACAATACCATAAAGATAAGGCAGGCAAAGGAGTCTAGTAAATCCTTCCCTCCGAAAAAAATCAAGAGAAGGTTGGCTACATTCTAGGACACCTCCTAAATGCAAACAAACTCGAACTCCATCTCGGACTCGTCCGCCAAGGAGCCTTGATAGAAGAATACAATGAAGCCTCTATCCAAGAAGATTCAATAATTATGCTTTTCTGAATATTCCAAAAACTCAAGTTCTGATAGAGATTAAGAAGCAACTATCGAGATCGAATAGAATACGATCTCATCCAAGTAAGTGCAATCCCAATAAATATTATTTGTACCATTGTGACTATGATCATGATACTCAACAATGTATTCAGCTCCAAGATAAGATTGAGGAGCTAATTCAATAAGATTGGTTGGATCGATTTCTACGACATCGGCCTGAAAGGAGGGAAGAGCAGCCAAGAGCTCTTCCTCAACTGGAGCAACCTTAGAGGAATGAACCTAAAGAAGACTGACCCTCACTTAAAATTATCAATACCATAGTTGGGGGATAGCGGTAGGAAGGAGCTAGTGGATCGACAGGGTCGATGAAGAGATGAAAAATTGAAGTACCCATCATTTTTACTGAAGAAGATGCACTAAGGATTCAATTTCCGCATGATGATATGGTTGTAATTTTCTTAAATATTACCAACTATGATATATGCCATGTCTTAGTTGATAATGAAAATTCTATCGATATCTTATTTTATAATGCTTTCTCTAAAATATCTATACCTAACAATTGTATGGGACCATTGAATTCTCCTCTAATAGGATTTACTGGTGATACGATACTAATTGAAGAGATAATCACCTTATCCAATATGGCAGGTCGGTATCTAAAATAATTTTGGGCTCAAATTGATTTTTTGATGGCTAAAGCTCCTTCTACCTACAATGCTATTCTTAGAAGATCTGGACTTAATGCACTCCAAGCTATGGTTCAACATATTACTTAAAGGTAAAGTTTCTAATAGAATTTGAGGTTGGAGAGATCCAAGGTGATCAAGCTCTAGCACATCATTGTTATACAATTATTTTGCAAAGAGGTAAACAATCCGCGCTTTGCCCTATCGATGGATTGGATGCTCGAGATGACCTAATTGAAGAATATGGAGAGCCCATTGATGACCTTGTCATGATTCCTTTGAATGATGGGAATGAAAATTATACAGTTCAAATTGGTTCAAATTTAGATGAAGAAATTAAAAGATAGCTTATCATCTTTTTACAAAAAAATGCGAATATTTTTGCTTAGACTTCTATGGATATACCAGGAATAGAGCAGAGGTGATAGCACACTATTTGAATATGAAACAAGCATGCCAACCTGTGAAACAAAATAAACGAAGCTTTACACCAATGAGTCAGAAGGCAATTGCGGATGAGGTAGACAAACTTCTTAAAGCTGAATTCATTTGGAAGATATTTTATTCAAACTAGAATGTAAATATAGTTCTTGTTAAGAAAGCAAATGGAAAGTAACAAATGTACCTAGATTTTACTGATTTGAATAAGATCTGCCCAAAAAATAGCTACCCACTATCTTATATTGACTAATTGGTGATGCAACCATAGGTCATGAGCTCCTCACCTTCATGGATGCCTTCTTTGGTTATAACCAAATCTGGATAGCACCTGAAGATGAGAAGAAAATCATCTTTATTACTGACCATAGTCTTTATTGTTACAGGATCATGTCGTTTGATCTTAAAAATGCAGGTGTAACCTATCAACACCTAATAAACAAAATTTTCAAAGAGCAGATCGGTCACAATATGAAAGTTTATATGGATGATATGCTGGTCAAAAGTCGATCTTCAAGAAATTACATTGCAAATTTGGAAGAGACATTTAACACTCTCCAGAAGTACAAAATAAAGATGAACCCAACAAAATATTCTTTTAAAGTAACCTCAAATTTTTTTTTGAAATTCATGGTGTCAAGGCATGGCATAGAGGTGAGTCCAGAGAAGATTCGGATGATTCAAGAAATGGCCATTCCTAAAATAATAAAAAAGGTCCAATACTTGATAGGAAAGATTGCATCTTTAAATTATTTTATCTCAAGGTCAGCAGAGCATTGTATGCCTTTCTTTCAAATGCTCAAGCAATCAAAAAAACTTTCAGTAAACTTTAAAATGTCAACAAATCTTTGAAGAATTAAAAAACTATCTTAGTTCACCTCCTCTTCTCATCAAACCCGAGCCTAGCAAAGAATTATTCTTATATTTAGCGGTATCACTTGTGGCCATCGGTGTTATCTTGATTAGAGAAGAAAACAAAGTTTAACAGTCGATCTATTACATCAGTCAGATTTTAAGAGATGCTAAAATAAAATATACTAAATTAAAAAGCTAACTTATGCTTTATTGATTATAGATAGAAAGCTCTGACCTTACTTCTAAGGGCATACAATGGTACTTCTTATAGATCAACCCATAAAGGCAATCCTTCACTGGCCAGATGCATTAGGGAGGATAGCAAAGGAGGCAATTGAGCTTATTGAATTTGATATAAAATTTTAATCTTCATCATCTTTTAAAGCTCAAATACTTGCAGATTTTATGGTTGAATGTACTATTCCAAATCCAATCGAGCTTGAGTAGCTAGAAGCAAGTACTTCCAACCTCTAGCCAAGCTCTCTAGAAGAAGAAGGTGAATTTCCTAAAGGCTTTTGGGTTTTGTATGTTGACAGCTCGTTTAATGCCTCTAGAGCAAGTACTGGCTTAGTTTTCATCAGTTTGTAGGAAGTTATTGCCAAATATGCATTGTGCTTTGAATTTTTTGCCACTAATAATGAAGCAGAATATGAGACTCTAATTGTAGATTTAAAAATAGCTAAAAAATTAAGAATAGATCATTTAAAAGCCTATAGTGACTCGTAATTGATGGTGGAACATATCAATGAAAGTTATGAAGCCTAAAAAAATAAGATGAAGAAGTATTTAGATAAAGTAAAAGAATTAACTTCAATTTTTATCAGTTTTGACATGCTAAAAATTCTAAGAGTAGATAAAGCAGAAGATGAAGAAGTATTTAGATAAAGTAAAAGAATTAACTTCAATTTTTATCAGTTTTGACATGCTACAAATTCTAAGAGTAGAAAATTCTAGAGTAGATCTTTTATTTAAATTGGCTACTTTAGCTCCAAATGACTTGCCTAAGAAAGTCTTTTCTGAAGTTTTGCAAGAACCAAGTATAGAGAAATCTTTGATAGTGATACAAATAGACCATGAGCCTAGCTAGATTGATCCACTAATTTTATGTCTCAAAGATGGCATTCTCCTGAGAGATCTTAAAGAAGTTCGAAAGTTAAGAAATTAAGCATCTCGCTATATTTTATATGAAAATAAGTTATATAAGAGATCTTATTCTTTGTCGCTCCTTAAGTGTCTTCGATCATTTAAAGCTGATTATATCCTAAGGAAGGTTGATGAAGGAGTATGTAGGAATCACCTTAGAGTAAGGTCATTATTTTATAAACTACTTTGGAAAGGATATTATTGGCCAATCATGCAGTAAGATATAGTTGACTATATTAGAAAGTGTAATCGATGTCAGAGAAATGCTAATATCCAGTGGTGGCCAGCATCTCTACTGACATTCTTAAGTACCTCTTGGCGATTCGCATAATGGAATGGATATACTTAGGCTATTTTTCATGACATCCAGATAGCATAAGTTCCTCCTGGTGGTAGTAAATTACTTTATTAAATATGTTGAAGCTAAACCACTGGTAAAGATTACTGAAGCTGAGGTTAAATATTTTGTTTGAAAATCTATAATATGTAGATTTGGTCTATCTCGAACATTGATCACTGAAATGGATGCCAGCTCATAGGATCCAAATTTATCAAATTCTATGAAGATTTAAATATTTCTGATCATGTCATATTTATGGCCTGTTCTCAGATAAATAGCAAAGCTGAGGTGACTAACTGAACATTATTACAAGAAATAAAAGTAAGACTTAGACGAGCAAAAGGATCATGAGTAGATGAGCTCTATCATGTTCTATAGGTCTATAGAACCACTCAAAGATTGCCTACTGGAGAAATTTCTTTTGCTCTAGTATTTGAAACTAAAGCAATTATTTTAGTTGAACTTGAACTTCTTTTAGCATGAGTTGAAAACTTCAATGAGCAAAATAACTCATAGGACCTCAGAGCAAATCTTGATTTATTGAAAGAAAAATGAAAAAAAGCTCAAATTTGGATGGCAGCTTATAGGTACAAGGTAGCATGATATTATAATTCTAAGATTAAAAGTAAAACTTTCAAGATCGGAGACTTAGTGATGCGTCGAGCGAAAGTTTCTCCATAGCAAAATCAGGATAAACTTACCCTAAATTAGGAGGATCCTTATAAAATCGAAGAAATTATTCGACTAGGAACTTATCGGATAAAAGAGGTTGCAGGAGCCGTGCTATCCAAACTATGAAATTCTAAAAATTTATAAATATATTATTGATCGCTACATTTTAATAAAAGATTTTTCATTTTAACACTCCAATCTTTTATGCAATAGAATTATAATAGAAAATGATCAAACCAAACTTTACTTTTAAATGAAGTTGAAGGTCTCGGGTTCTTAAATAGGAGATTAACTTGATCTTAACGAGAGTGAAGGCCTCTGGTTCTTAAATAGCAAGGTCAGTTCATTTCTAAGTAAGATCAAAAGATCCTTGTTCGTAAACAAGAGGGATAGAGGAAAAAAAGAAGAAGAGAGAAGGTAAGATGAAGGTCGCTGCTTTGAAACACAATCAACCTTAAATACAAAGTGATAATAGGAAGCTCAATAAGCATAAGATTGAGACATGATGAAGAAAGATGAAGCAAAAGAAAATCATTTTATTAAATGAAATTATTACAAAGGTCGCTAAGATCGATTATAAGAAGAAAAAGAAAGCATATAAAATCCTATATGAATCTTCGAATACCAACTCTAGCCATCATTAAGGAGTTCTTCAAATTTCTTATCTAACTTTCATACTTCTCCTTCACTGTCAAACATTCCTTGAATAAGTTTCGAGCTCTTGCGGCTTCATCTTGCAACTCTCTCAATCTTTTTCGAAGTAAGCAAACTCGGCCTTAGCATCTTTGATAGCATTTTCTTCATACTACATTTGTATCTTGAGTTGGAATAGCTCAGATTTATTCTTATCGTAAACTTTAGAAAGGTTCACGAGACTATTTTTGGTTAAAGCAAGCTCATTTGAATTGCTTCTTGGATCGGCCTGAACATTACTTGTAGGATCTTTTCTAAGCCGAGCTATTTCTTCATTGGCCATTCGAAGTTGATGTTGGAGATTAGAAATTCTCTTGCTTTATTCTAGCCTGTGTTCATTGTATTTTTCTTCTACTGTGTGAAACTGATTTGAAGGTTGAAAAATTTTTGGGACTAATCCTGGCTGTACTCTTCTTGCTTTTGGGACCAATGTGTGTTTTTCTTCAAATGTTAGATCTCTTTCCGGGCATTCCTGAGTTTGGCTTTAAGGAAACCAATTCTGGCAGTTAAAGACCAAGATTTTTCACTCGCTAGCTTAGAGACTCGCTAAGTTCTTCAGACATCTGATACTTCTTCAAAGAGTAATCTCTGAAGGCCTACTTTGAAGCTCGGCATAAATGGTTGATTTGGGTAGAAGCCATTTGGTAGTTGTTCTTTGATACTTGAAGCTCCTTCTCAACCTTTGTATGTTTTCTAGTAGTCTGAAGCACTTGTTTTTTTAAAGTATTTATTTGGGCACTAAGAGGGATGCCTTATGGTAAAGGAATGGCTATAGACCATGAATGAGCCCGGTGACAATATTTGCAAACAAAATTCTATTTCACAAACACATCATAACACGCGAGACAAGATATGAGAAATTTGAATTTCATTACTTAAAAAATATTTAAGTACAAATAAGAAAGAAATTAAAAAGTACAATTAAGGATGATCCCTAATCTCTAGCTAGGGGACATTGGAGAGACTTGGTTCCACAGCATCGATAGAAGGACCAGTAGTAGAAGGATTAGCACTAGGAGGATCAGTAGTAGAAGGTGGGTCAACTATGGTTAGGGAGAGGTTGAAATTAGAGGAATCTCCTGGTTCATCCTCTAGAAAATTAAGATCCAGCTCGGGAAGATGCTCTGCAACCCTTCACTGGTAGACATCATAGCCAGCATTGTAAGCTTCCTTAGCAAACTGAACTTAGATGGCAGTAAGTTCATTAGAAGCCTTGAACTCTTCCATGCCTAATTGCTTAGCTTCTGCCACCCTCTTCTCCTCTCCCCTCTTGACCTCGTCAACTCTAGCCTTTGCATTTTTTCTCTTCTAAACTTTCGAGGCCAAGTCAATCTCCAAAATATTCTTTATTTCAGCCAAAGTTCTCTCTGCTTCTTTGAGCACCTCCTTAAGATGCTCAACTTTAGCCCTAAACTCAGAAGCTTTGGGTTTAGCTATTTTGGCTTCCTTCAGAGCTTTAGAAGCCTCGACCTTATCGATATTGACCGACTTGATGCCGACAGTCAAGTAGTGACCTGCCTGTAAATGATAAAGTTAATCTTGCTATTGGAAAATAATTAAATTTTGAAAATTAAAAAAAAAAAGATTACCTTAAAGAAAGCTGCCAGTGCCCCTCTCTTATGATCTTGGAGGGTCATTTGGCGGATTTTGTTAACCTTAGTTAGCAGCATGCATTCCTCAGCTAGAGCTTAAACTACTCTCCAACTATCGAGCGTAGCTTTCTCTCAATCAATATCATCATTGCTAATTTCTCCAATTTTCTTTTGCAATCGATGCTTTATGGCAATGGCCGATTTCTTTTTTCCTCCACCTTCTTCTTTCTAGTAGCAGGTATCGAGGCAGCAGTGTTGTCTGAAGCGTTTGAGGTGGGTGAAGTCACTGACCTCCAGAATTATATTAACAAGTATTGAGATGACAAGGATTAGTTCAGAAGTTCTGGCTCATTTGGACATCTCTCCCGAGGTAGCATCCTTTCTTTTCTTAGTTCGATGTTCCTTCTGCAACAACTTAAGCTTCTTAGAAGTTATTTCTACCAATGAGAACAATCAGAAGTTAAACAAAGATAAGAAAATAAAGAAAGTATAAGCTAATACCTTCTAGATTGGCAGGGCTCAGGCCAAGGTTAAAGAGGGTCTGATCAGATAGCAATTGGTTAGTGGGAGAACTATATAACCCTTTAAAATTTTAATAGACTCAAGATCCTTCATCTCTAACCCCCGAGCCTTTTGGATGGACTCTCTGGGTTGACCCTAATGAGGAAGCCTCCATTCAATTGATGGATTAGTGATAAAAAAGAACTTCTCCTTCCAGCTATGGATAGAGAAAGGAGCATTCTTAAGCAATCTCCTTTTACCTAATTGGAAAGAAGCCTACCACCAATTCTTAGAAGTACGATGATTTTTAAGAGTGAAGAAGGTTTGAAACAAAGAAATAGTAGGCTGGATTTTGGCTAGAAAACAAACTGCCAAGAATCCAATGATCAAATGGAAAGAGTTTGGAACTATAGATGAAAAAGATATGTCAAAAAAGTAGAAGAGTTCAATTACAAAGGGATGAATAGGTAATCTAAGTCCAGCTTATCGAGCCTCTGTATATAAACCGAGCCAACCTATTGGAGTATAGATATTTCTGTCCGATCCTAGTAGCTCGAGTTCATACTCAGAGGGAACCGCGTACTGGATTTGAACAAAAGATAAATCTTTGGAAGTGAGAGTGGAGGTAATGATCCTAAGAATGAAGGTCAGGTGAGTCTCATCTCTAAGCTCAGGTTTAACCTTGGATCTAGATTTTGAAGTATTTGGTTCGGAAGGATTTTTGGAAGAGGAAGACCATGAACGTTTAGAATCGTGAGAAGATATTTTGGATCAAAAAAAATAAGTAAAATCAACTAAAAATCAAGAAAAATTAAAGTGAAATCTTAAAAACCAAGGAAAGAACAATCGGACCCAAAAGGAACTCCTAAAAGTAGAAAAAAGATGTCAAAATCAAAAAAAAAAAGTTGGAAAACTAATCTAAAGAGGTGGAAGGCTTGATGTGATGGTCAGAGTCGTAGATGGTGGATGGAAAGAGGATGATTGAGGCTAGAAAATTATAGAAGAATGAAGGCAACTGGAATCGAAGAAGACAATGGTAGAATAAAAGATTGAGAAGGAAGAACTCAGAATGGAAAAGAGAGAGAAAGAGGAAGTTTAAATAGTCGATAGTGCTCTAAACTACCATAATTATAGATCATCGTTGTCTAATCCCAGCCTTCTACATGTCCTCTTCATTATTGTGGTTATAAATGTCAGATAAAATAATTATTACACCGTATGATTGAGCTCTGTGCCAAAAAAAATTTCAAAATCCGAGATCATCTTAAGTCAATTTGTAATAATGAAGCATCTATGCCAGCTTGAATTTTTCAAGAGATGTCATCTTGTGAGACCTAAATCCTAAAACTCTAATCTAAAATATTTTTTATCAATGAAATATTGAGTTGGAGATCAATATTTTTGGAAAGACTGGCACATCCTTTGTATGTTCGACGGAGAGGATGATTAATCTCACAATCACTTGTGTAAGACACTAATATAAGAATGTGGGTACTCATTAGAGAATGAGTTCACTGAATTGATCCAACTTGAGAACATTTGATAGAATCTTATTTGTTAAAAGATGTTTCTCTTAGTGGAAGCTATGCATGTAACCCTCTGACTTGAGACTGCCATGGAACCTTGTATGGATAAATCTATATTTTGGTTCATACTTATTCATAACTAAGTTATGTACGGAGTATTCTAGATATGGTGGATTACATATGGAGGTTGTGAGTAGGTCAACATAGAATCGATCACTCCTAGTAAGAAGAGATCGCATCCTACTTGCTTCAATCGATTGTTGATTCAAGAAGTTTTTGATCAAAGTAAAACAAAAATTGGAAATAATTTTTAATATTTTATTAATTGAATCATCATTATATAATTGATAGAAATATAAATATGATATTGGATTTGACATGTTTTCATATCCAAAATTATATTTGGGATACATGATGATCACAGGATCGAATTAAATGGTAACTTACCACTGAAGAATATTTTTGATATTTTAATTAAAATATCATATCTTTCAAAAAGACATAATACGTTGCTAGACGTCAATCTTGTCTTATGGGTTTGAGCGAATTAAAGAGTTTAATTCGATCATCAATTAGAAATGGCTCTAATTGTTCGAATTGGGTTAGCTCGATTTAACCTAAATTGATTAGCTTAAATTCTAATCAAATCAAGTTAACTTGTACTCAGACCCACTCCTAGCTAGATGTAGAATCCAATGGATCACACATAAAGAAAATTGATCAAGAATCTAATTGAATTAGATCATGTTTGCAAGATAAAAATGCTAGCACATGTTGCAAACCCTAACTCCTACATTCGAATCGGATTTAAATTTGGTTCTAGATTGAGCTAATTAAATTTAATTTAAATCAAATCTAATTTGGATTTTAAATTAAGTTGACCCTTGGCTAAGTAAGCAAGGAATTAGGCACCATATATCTAGATCCCACATGCCAGAGAGTCTCTCTCTTGGCATGTGAAGATAGTTTATTGCACTAGGACTTATGGCACATGTTTTTGAATTGGCCCCTCCTCCTTAATTCTATCCATATTTTGTTTCATGTAACATATTATTTACATGGAATTCAGATTGTGAAAGGGCATAGAGGAGTCCTTCTAAAGTTTATACACTTTGGTTATTTGAAAGTTGGATGGAATAAGCAACCTTGCTCGCTCACCTTTATTTTAAGCACCACTTGGATCAAGAGTCCAAGTGGTTTGGGACTCTCTTTTTCTCCCATGCCATGCTTTTGATTAGCACCAACAATAAGGGCCATCAGATGGCTATTTCATTAGATCTTAACCATTGAATAAGTGGTACCTCCTATTAATGCATCGCGACAATTCAAAAATAATGTAGAAATAATTCCGAAGAATCCTTCTACATGAAGTGACTCTTGAAACTATTCTTGAATGTTTCCACATGTCTTGATTTTTTAAATAAGGTGCAAGTAATCTAAATGGGCATGAGATATGATGAGGAAAAGGGTGTGAGAAATTGGATTGACATCCCTATGCACATTATAAATAGGGGTGTGCACTGGGAATTAATTCATTCATCCCGATCTCTTTTTTCTTATATACTCTCTTTATTATCCAATTATCTTCTTCCTTCCCTTATTTAGACAAGATCCTAATAAGGACAAGAATTCTTCTTTAGAACAAGATCTTAGGAAAAGAGTTAAAGAAGACAAGGAGAAAAGAAAGGAAGAGAAAAGGAAGGCTAGGAGGAAGGAAGCAAGTCTTAAGAAAGTGCTACCCCATTGAATTCTTAGAAGAAGAATTCAGTGTAAGGAACCAGTTATTCCAAGGAGTTAAAGGCTTGATCAAGTCCCCGTATGGATCAACGTTGGAGGGCGAACATGTGGATGCCTGGTGGAATCCCTGTCGAACCTCTACCAGAATTTTGACCTAAATTAGGATTAAGTGATTCAGTTCTATACCCTATGATTATGTTATAAATATATGATATGTGATTGTAATTTAATAACAAGGTCCTAGGTTAGGGTTTGATTTTAGGATTTTATTAAAAATGCTTTGAAATCCATGCTTCCGCTCTGGTCATTGAACCTTATAGGTCAGACAAGTCTCATCTCTAAGCTCGGGTTCAACCTCGGATCTAAATTTTGAAGGGTTCAGTTCGGAAGAATTTTCGAAAGAGGAAGACCTAGAACACTCAGAATCATGAGAAGATATATTGGATCAAAAGAAATCAAGTAAAATCAATTAAAAATTAGGAAAAATCATAAAGAAATCTCATAAACCAAAGGAAGAACAGTCAGACTTGAAAAAACTCCTAAAAGTAGAAAAAAAGATGCCAAAATAAAAAAAAAGTTGAAAAACTAATCTAAAGAGGCAAAAGGCTTGATGTGATGGTCGGAGTCATAGATGGTGGATGGAAAAGGGATAATCAAGGCTAGAAAATCATAGAAGAATGAAGGCAACCGAAGTCGGGGAAGGTGATGGTAGAAGAAAAGATGGAAAAGGAAAAACTCAAAATGAAAAAAAAGAGAGAAAGAGGAAGTTTAAATAGCTAATAGTGCTCTAAACTGCCATGATTATAGATTGTAATTGCCTAATCCTAGCCTTCCACGTGTCCTCTTCATTATTGCGGTTACAAATGTTAGATGAAATAATTATTGCACCATACGATTGAGCTTTGTGCTAAAAGAATTTCAAAATTTGAGATCATCTTCAATCATTTTGTAATAATAAAGCTTCTATGCCAGCTTGAATTTTTCAAGAGACGTCACATGCCGAAGATGGAAAAATAGAATTGGACTTTGGTAACTATAAATGATGGTACTTTCTTCATCCAAACTTCGAACTCAACAGTAGAAGGACAAGTGTTGGAAAAAAATATTCCCTGCCAAAGTCTGGCTTGTTCAGATCTTGCAGATCCTTGAAAGACACCATCCGAACCAAAGATATAACTCTATTCGAGATGTAGTTCGACCTATTTTCAAGATTAAGTTCGGCATTGAAAGATCTACTCCTCTGAATTAAATGGATGTAGACCTTTGATTCAAACTCGATAACAACATCCCCACGGCAATAGATTTATCATGATTCAACCTTCAATTGAATGGACTTTAGCCACTACGGAGTCCCAGTACTTGATTGATTTTTACCTTGGAGTCAAAATAAGTAGCAGTTACTTTGCAACACTAGATTTTGGCAGGATCCGACCTTGGATATTATTGAGCTTCCTCAACTCAGTAATAATAACCTCATCACAGTTTTAACTAAGAAGCCTAGTGCTAGTTCGGATCTCATGTTCGTCCGACCTCAGTATCTCAATTATAAATCCAGCTCAAGTAGCTTGTCTTTCAGCTCATTCTTTCTGACCTTGACTTCATCAATACGACTTCAGACCAAAATACCGATCTCCATCAAGAGCCGACCTTAAAGATAGATAAGTTTCTAAGAATAGTTGGAACAATCCAAATTAGAAATCAGATCTATAGGCTCATTACCCTTGATCCAAAGAATGATCCTCAATTTTAGATCATTTGATTCTAAGCTCCAACATGCATGATTTTAGGTTGAATGGCCTAAGTCAATTGCAAGAAAAAAATAATTTGTAGTTGGATTAGGATTTGAGTGCACCTAATTTCTAATTAAGTTAGAATTTAAATTAGATTTAAATATGATTTAAATCTAACTTAATTAGTTTTCTAGTTAGACTAGGATCATCCATAATTAGGATTACACTAATCTTATTTTAATTAGGTTTAAAATTGATTTGACCCAGTCAATACATGAGAATCCTAGTTAGACTAGTATTCCTTGTTTTATTCCTTGCGCCAATAATCTCCAATGCCTATCTAATTTTATTTCTAGATTTTTTCTATGATTTCCACACCTAAGGAATGATTTCCCATGTCCTATAATCTCAGGATTTGGATTTAAATTTGACTTGGTCAAATTTAGAAGTTAGTTTGAATGAGTCAAACTAAATAAGAGTTTTAATTTGTTAAAACTCTACCCCTCTTTCTATGGAAATAATCCCACGCCCAACCTTGATTTTTGTCACCTTTTTTTATTCTCTCTTTTTGGCGATGGTTTGAGGAATCTCACGCACAAAAATTGTGGAGAGACGTCCAAGAGTTGGATGCCCCCCAAACTCTTCCTTAGTTTCCTTTTTGACTTGGTCTTTTGACCTAGGCAAAGTATTTTTTGTGTGGCACCTCCTATTTGATAGGAGAGGACATCAAAAATGCTGTGATTCCACATGAAGAAGGTAAAAGAAAAAGGCTAGATGGCGTGGGGTTTTGGGCGCCTACAACCTTGGAAGAAATGTCTTCATTAAGACATGAAAAGTTTCGATCTTGATGAAGACAAAGGTCAGAAGAATGTCTTCTCATCTAGTTTTCTTTCATATTTTATTTTCTTAATATTTTTTTATGATTTTTATATGATAAAAATCTAAGAGAGAGAGAGAGAGGATGAGGGCATAAGGATCTATGCTCCAAGATGTTGGGGCATGAAGATCAATTTTGGACATGATCTGATCATGTCCTGATGAGAGAAGGAAAAGAGAAGATGGTCTTCTCTTAGGATTTCTTTGAGAACCCTCCTTCTCTATATTTTTGTATGATTTTTTATTGAGAAAAATTAGAGTATGTGAGATCTAAAAACATGGAAGAAGTTTAGAGAAGAAGGTCTTCCCTTTGTCCTAGCAGAAGGATGTTTTCAGGACATCAGTCGTTGGTGTCCTGAAAGAGAAGATTTATCTTTCCTTAGGAGTCTTTTCTAATGTATTTTATTTCAGATTTATGAAAGATTCAAAAGTTAGATTTCTCTTCTAATCCTTCTCTTATTCTTCATCTCATAGAATGTCCAAGAGATATAAAGAATAAATTTATATTAACCATCTGGAGGGATCCGTGAGAAGCTAGCACTTCGAGCGGATCTTCATTCGACGAACCTCTGATTTTGTTGCAGCCTCGTATGGATCATCTATAGAGGTCAGATGTGTGTGCGGATCTAAAAGCAATAACAAAAATCAACCACAGAATTCTCGACCCATGCAAGGTAAGAGATTTGATCTCTTTTCTCATCTAGATGTGATCTAGGTTTCAGATCCAGAATCATTCTAGATCTAGGGTATTGATTTGATCAATACCAAATTATTTTATTTTTAGATTTAAAATGTAATATGACATATTATAGATCCTAGTTGTAGAATTTAGTAATTTGATTATATACATTTGTAAATTAAATAGTTTAATTTACAACTTTCACTGCATTATTTTTCAAAAAATTTTGAAATTCATGCATAAAATTTTGCATATTTTATATTAGTGGTATCAGAGCATCTAGGTTCTTTTATAATATGATCATATTTATATTAAAATAAATCTAAAAATAAAAAATAATGATCGCATGGACTGTAGGTTGTCCTATTGTAAGATTTATCCCTTACAGTGGAAAGATTGTCCTAATACGTTGTGATTTAAAAAATTGATCATAAAATATTTAGATTAGATCTAATATATTTTATGATATATTTGAAGGGTATAATCTAATTTTTATCATGAATTAGTATTTATATTAGATCTAAATAACTTCATGATTTTTATGTAGAGTACATAATTTTAGATTAAACTTGAATAGGACCTTAAAAAGGGTTCTGTTCACTGGTCGAGCCAGTTCTCTCAAAAATCAAGCTAGCTTGATCAGCGTGCCAACCATGATACTATTTTTGGATGATGCTCCAGCCGGCTTGGTTAGAAATTGGACTGGCTCAGATTCATTCTGGGCTAGCTTGGATGGGATCCAAGCTTGCCTGATGGGAACGATGGCCTTCTAGCATTCTACCCAAGCCGACTATCTCAGAATCGAGCTAGCTCAGTTGAGAAGTTGGCTGAATGTCATAATTGACTAGTTTTATGTGATCAAACCTACATCTAGTGCTTGTTTATGAAATAAGCTGATCCATTTTTGAAATGAGTCAACCTATTTAATGAAATGGTGCTAGGGTGTAAAGAACCTTTTAAAATTTGAAAAATATTTTTGAAATGCCGAACCCCAACCCTTAGCCTTGAACTTAATTGAGAATTAAGTAATTATTTAGGATCTAGATTTGTGATTTAAAGATCCTAAGATAATTTCATAAAACATGGGTTAAAGAAAAATGGATTAGCTTTGATCGGGACCTTAATTGGATTAGACCTAGGATTAGATTAAATATGGACTAAGTTAAAAAATTGATCAAACCTAATTAATAGTTAATTAGGATTAGGTCACTTCTATAAATCACTTCAATAATTGTAGTTGATCAAAGTCCATACATCTAATAAATGGATACTGATCATAGCTCAATGGTTGAGCTTGAGTCTTTAGGCAAATCAAATCAAAATTGATAAATCGATTGGTATTTAAGGTAAGTCTGGCATCCCAGATCGGTGGTTTTTAATTGGCAACCCGCTTACCTAACCATTTCTGATGGTGTCTAAGGCAACACCTTGGTAGACCCTTCCACTGATCTCACTTACCTGACCAATGTGGTTAATCAGATTTTGATTAGGTTGCTCATTGATTCATGCTAACCCATGTCATATAGAAAATCAGTGAGACTGATTTTATTCAGTGAGACTGATCTAGATGCCCATGGACCGATGTTGATCCTAGTCCTTATCAAAGACTTGAGAAGTCAGTGGGAGCAAATTGATCCATGTCCTTTCTATCCTTAAATCATAAATAAATTTTAAATCCTTTAAAATTATTAGGTCCTTAAAATGATAAGGTTATGGAGATAACTGAGTCATAACCTCCCATTAAGGTATTTGATAATGCATCCCTTAACTCAATAATCATTGGAGGCCTAGGCCTGGTGCTTGTTGACTAATGGAATTATCATTCATTATATGACAACTTGGATGTATCTATCTAATAGTGGTTAGGTTGACCAGCCATAGTTGGACTTAATCATTCGTTGGTTAGATGCACCAAATATAGTTATGTTAATGGTTGGACCTAACCAAATCCTTACAGTGGAGGCCCTAGCCTACTGATTAGGTTTCTGGGGCAAAATTATATTACTAGAAGTTGTTTGGAGAAATAATTGGTTATAAACCTATGCTTAGATGTGCATGGGTTGACCAACCATAGTTGGACTTGTGTGCAGTCTATATGGATTCTAGTACCTACTAGAAGATTAAAGTAATTTTTTGAATTGGAGGTAGAGGCTATCAATTTGAATAAAATAGTGGGAGAACTTTAAGACTAAAGTCCAAGTCTCTAGGCTTAATATAATTCATATACTTAGGTCTATGTTCTCTTTTCTCATAGTATAAGGCTAAATTCTAATTGCTCCAATCATTGTTAGATAGTGATAATTTATGGGACCCAACTTCGATAATTAGTATCGAAAGTTGAATTTGATTCAGCAGTATGAATGAGTTCGTATTGGAACTTCTAAGCCCAGTTAAAATAATTAATCCAAAATTGATTCAAATCAGGCATAGTGCTTCTACTGTTAGAAGCTGGATCATAGGAAGAAGAATTATCTTACTTTTCTTGACCATAACAGGCTAAACAAGAGAAAGGAGTAAGAGTTGCTCATTAAGGATGCTATATGATAACACCTTAAATTTTTTTTATATGTAATTCTACTATCTGGGTATTAGATACTGATGGTCTTATGTAATTGTTGCAAGGACTATTGAAAAGTGTAATATTTGAAAATGGTGAGAGATACCTAAATGTTAGGAATGGAAGTTCTATTCTAATCCTAGCTTTAGAAATTGTCAAGCCTATTTTCAAAAGATTTCATTTTGAGTGAATGTCACCATCATCCATCGTTTATGATAAATATGATCTTTGTTGGCCTTCTAGTCAAAGATGATTATAATTTATCAATAAAAAAGATTATTATGATATTATTATGAATAATGTTAAATAATACATGGATAATAAAGAAATAATATTTAATATTTATAAAGTCTATTAAGTGTAATGTACATATTTAATAAAAATCCAAGTTAGATTATGTCATTAATGTCTATCTTTGGCATTATAGGCTTAGTCATCTTGACAAGAACAAGATAAATAGATTAGCTTGAGAGAAAAATCTCGACATCAATAATTATGAATCATTGATAACCTATGAGTCTTATCTTCTTAGAAAGATGACAAAGTCATCTTTTATTGGAAAAGGTGAAGGAGCTGATGAAGTTTTAAGTCTCATACATAATGATGTATGTGGACCTATGAACTTAAGTGCCAAAAGGAAGATATTAATATTTCATTACAGACGATCTATCTTGGCATGGGTGCATCTGGCTTGAATCATTTGAAATATTCAAATGATTTAATAATAAAATAGAAAAATAAATTGGAAATGGTATTGGAACTCTTTGATCAAATCAAAGAGATGAATACTTATCTAGTAAATTTATGACATATCTAGGAGAGAATAGGATTCTCTCTTAGTGAATTCTATTGGTGCGGAATTTGATTGATGCTGGAGTGAGCTGGAGTTGGGAGAGATGAGGCCGCCGTTGGTAACCTACAAAATAAAGTCCTGATCAAAGTTAGGGGTGGTGGCTCCGGTAGGATCCTCCGATGGTTAAGTCAGCGCTTTCGACCAATAGAAGTGGAGTGCTCAAAAAATTAAGGAGTAGAGCAATGGAAAGAAAAATGAGAGCTTAGAAAAAATGTATCTGGATGGTACCTTTTATAGATGGAGCCAGTAATAAATTGATGGTGACAGCCATAACCATTTGGTAATGGACCGTTCAGGCCATGTGCAGTTTGTTATGGAGGATAGTATTCATTATCGTGATGTGCTAGTCTGTAGAGATTTAATAGTTGAAGTTTGGATAGAGCAGGCATTGGCAGTGAGGAGCTTTGGGTTATATCAGTTCTAGAGTAGTTCGGACTCCTTTAAGGTCGCCTGGCAACTGAAAGAAGCTCGTTCATAATAATTTTGCCTAGAGGAGATCACCTGGAAGGAGATCGGATGGAGGAACCCAACCGGAGGAGATCATCTGAAAGAAGGATGACTGATGAAGCTCGTCCAGTAAGAGCACAACTGAGAAGATCATCCGAAAGAAGATCATCCAGAAGGAATCCAGGAGAAGATCCACTGGAGGAGTCCGGAAGGAATCTAACTATGGATAGTTTGGAAGGAGATCCGCTGGAGGGGGTCTAACTGGGGCATCATTGAGAGAGTTTAAAAGACTAGAGGAGTTTGGTCAGAAGGAGCCTATCTAGTGATCGGATGGAGATTGGCCAGTGAGAGTCGGGTTGGTGGCTGTGATGGTTGTGAAGAAAAAACCCTATTTTTCATGCACAGGATCGTTCAGATCTGATTGAATTTGAAAAAAATATTTTAAAAATTTTATTTTTATGATCCTAATCAGATCTAAGATATCTCAAATTTGATCCTAAAGATTTGATATTATATAATAAAATAAAATTAAATATAATTTAATTTCATACCTTGTATTTGGATAATCAGATTATCCTGTGATGATCCTGAATGATCCTAAGATTCTGCAAGGAGCCATGCACGTGCCTGGCCTCTACTGATGTCCACTCGGGCAGGATCTGAAGGTATTCTTTTTTTGAATCACCTCTTCAAAAATTAGATCTGGATCTGATATTGAAGTTCTTCAAAACTTCTTTTGAGGAAGCAGCGCTCTTTCAGCAGTGCTACCTTCTTCCTAATCTAGATGCCTTTCTTCCTTGGATTGCACTTGAACCCATGCCAACTCTTTTGGATGTGGAGAGGAGAGAGAGAGAGGATCAAAGGAAAGCATGGAATAAAGGAGGGCAGCCTTGTGGCATGGTGAAAAGGAAAAGCACCCCAACCCTAGGCATAGATAGGGTTTAAATAGATCCTACTGTGCCATGCAGTGCCACATCATCCTGACCAATTAGAGGCCTTCATTCAAGCAGATCTAAATTTGATTGATGGGATGATATCATTTGATCCAATCAGATGAGAGTCCCTCAAAAATCCAAATAGGTGGCGCCAAGATTGGATAAAGCAAAAGTCTTTGGCGCCTAGGTGTTTAAACCTATCAAAATACCCTGGAGTCCCATCTATATGGGACTCCATCCTTTATCCATATGGGGTGCATGCTTAGGATGGCATGCACCCTCTCTCTTGCCTGTTTTAGCAGGAGGATAAGAGCCCTAGGTGCTCTCCTATAGGTGCATGACACATGGCCCTATGTCCAAGTGTTCAGGATCAATTGTTGACCTATGTCTAGAAATAGGAATTAGCAGTTGATGGAAATTGGCAGGTGCTGTCTTAAGTCCATCTAATGAATTAAGATAATCCATTTATGATCTGGACAGGCTTCAGTTAGACTAAGATAGGATTCCTGAATGAGCCCAAATAAATTTGGCTCAGTCGAGACGAACCAAAATGATTACAAAAGAAGAATGTTAGGCTCAATCGTGTGCTAGCATGATTTTCTTGAACCTAATTGGATCTAATCCAAATCAATTAAATTGGGTTAGTCCAATTGATGATATCTAGATCTAAACTCTTATTTGTATGACCTAGTTAGGTTTAGTTCTATATGATAATGAGATATATCATGATCTCTATCATCGACATCATCGAAACATCTTTCGATGGATCAGAACTTTTTTGATTCATACAATTAGAATGATCGATCATTTAGATCATTCTAATTGCTCCCAAAATCCATCAGTGATAACTAGCAGTATATGGTGGCAACCCATTAGAACCAAAAGCAAATCTCTCAGTGCAGCTACCTATGTGATTGGGTTCTTCTATCTTGAGGGTTAAGATGAACTCGTCAAACTCAATATCAGTCATATGAATTAATCATTCGATTTGAGTCCAATGTGAAACCCTAATAGAAACTCTTTCTATCATATTCACACTGTCATGTCCATAGGCTTAAGGACTCAATCTCATGATTATCATAGGGCTACTCCTTATCTATCGAGGTAGATAGATCTCCTATTAGTGTAATCCAATTTCTACAATGAGCATGCTATATCCAACATACACCTCAGGATTTTGAATAGCTAGAAGATCGAGTTATGGTACAGTCAAACTATAACACCTTCAACGTGAACTGTTGATGCACCTTAGGTCAAAGAACTAGACACACCACTGCAACATCGAGTCAGTTATTAACGAAAAGATAGACCTTCTAATGATTGCTCGAGGTGGTCACGCTCAGTGCCCTCATTCTCTAACGAGTATCTATACTTTCACTTGGATGTCTTCACACTATAGACTCAAGACACATCTATCCTAAAAAAGTGATTATACACCAACCTTTCAAATTGATCACATTCTCGTGATGATCCTACGGTTGAGAGCAATTTATGAGTTAATTATGAAAATTCATGTCTTAAATTTTTTAACTCTTGAAAATATGAATTGTCATTACCATTAACTCAAAGGATGTATCACAGATACTTCAAATACACACTATGATAGAAAATAATTTATTTATTAATTTATAGTTAAAATTATAAAATTATTCTTAGAAGTGTATTATAAGTGTCAGCCAATCGGGCTTCTAGGGCACACATCTAACAAACTCCCACGTGACCTAAAGTCAATTTGCTACAAATCTAAGTCCCATCTTCTCAAGGTGGGTTCGACCTTCTACTAGCTTAATGACTTTGTCAATGGGTCAGCCGCATTATCTATAGTGTCGACCCTCTTAATCTCGACATATTCCTTCTTGAGGTAATCACGGACGAGGTGGTATCGCTACTCGATGTGCTTAGATTTTTGGTGAAACCTCATTTCCTTAGCTAGGACTATGGTGCCATGATTATCGTAGTACAGAGGGACGGCATCTGATGGCATCACTCCAAGCTCTATGGTGAACTTCTTGTATCAGAATGCCTTCTTTGTAGCTTTCGATGCAACGATGTACTCTGCTTCCATGGTGGAGTCTGCTATCACCATCTGCTTGGAACTCTTCCAATTGATAGCTCCACCATTATAAATAAATAGACTTTCAGATATCGACTTTCGATCATCTATGTCGGACATAAAATCTAAGTTTGTATATCCTTAGACCTAGAGTTCTCCATTACCAAAGACTAGAAACATATCCTTAGTCTTTCTCAAGTACTTAAGGATGTATTTTATAAAAGTCCAGTGCTCTTCGCTTGGATTCGACTGATACCTGCTCGTGACACTCACAGCATGGGCAATATTTGATCATGTACAAAGTATGGCATACATGAGGCTCCCTATTGTTGAAGCATAAGGGATCTTGCTCATGCGTTCAATCTTTCAAGTATGCTATGGCACATCTTCTTGGAGAGATGAATGCCATGTCTAAAGGATACTAAACTCCTCTTGGTGTTTTCCATGCTAAACCTCTTCGGCACCTCCTCTATGTACATTTTCTGTGAGAGACCCAGCATCCTATTCGGTCTATCCCTATAGACCTTAATTTTTAGAATAAATGATGCCTCTCCAGATCTTTCAAAGAGAACTTCTTAGATAACCATATTTTGATTATATTCAACATGGGAATATCATTCCCAATTAGGAGGATGTCATCCACGTACAATACGAGGAAGACAATAGTGCTCCCACTGACCTTTTTGAAAATACAAAACTTCTTCTCGTTCTTGATGAATCCAAATGATTTGATTACATCATTGACACGAGCATTCTAGCTTCGAGATGCTTGCTTAAGTCCATATATGGACCTTTGCAGCTTGCATACCTTATGATCATTATCACTAGATGTGAAACCTAGTGGCTGTTTCATACAGATATCTTCCTCAAGATATTCATTTAAGAATGCCATTTTCATATCCATCTATCATATGTCAAAATAGGTCATAATCGAAATAGGCTGCAATAGTAATCAATGTGTTGATGGATTTAAGCATAGCTACTGACAAAAAAATATCCTGATAGTTAATACTTTCGTGTTGACTGTACCCTTTTGCTATGAGCCTTACTTTAAATATCTCTACATTTCCATCGGCACCAATCTTTTTCTTAAAGATCCATTTACATCCAATAGGTACTATACCTTTAGGTGGATCTACTAAGGTTCAGACTTGGTTCGAATGCATTGAGTCAATCTCTGACCTCATTACCTCTAACAATTTCTCAAAGTCGATATCTGATATTACCTCATCATAGGTTTTGGGATCATCACCATGAACCTTATTTCTTGTGAGGAATATTTTCTCTACGTCTTCTGATATAGTACCTAAGTACCTTTCAGGAGGATGAAAAATTTTATTTGATCTACGAGATGGAGGAGGTAGTGTCTAGATTGGCTCAATCTGATTGGATTCCATAGGTTTCTTAGCTCATTTCTCATCGAAGATTTTTTTCTTAAGTCTAATCTATCTTCCGATGCCACCATCTTGAATAAATTACTTTTCAAAAAAGATGGCATGTTGACTCATAATCATATTATGATCTTTCAAAAGATAGAAATAATATCCTAATGACTCTTTAGGATATCCAATAAATCAAGCTCTAAAGGACCTTGACTCTAATTTGTCCGTCTGTTGTCTCTTAACATGGACTGGACAACTCCAAATTCTTAGATGACTCGGACTTAGTTTCCTACCATGCCATATCTCATACAGTGTGGTAGGAACGATCTTAGAGATAATCTTATTTAGTAAATATATAGCGATCATCAGATTATGTCCTCAAAGAAACTTAAGAAGGTCCATGAAACTTATCATGGATTGGACCATATCTAATAGGGTCTGATTTCTTCATTCTAAAATTTTGTTGAGTTGAGGTATTCCAGGTGGAGTCCATTGAGAGACTATGCCATTATCCTTAAGATAGTTCAGAAATTTTCAACTAAGGTATTCGCCTCCTCGATTTGATTGAAGAACCTTAATAAATTTTTCTATTTATTTTTCTACTTCAAGTCTGAATTTCTTAAATTTTTTAGAAGTTTTAGACTTGTATCACATCAAATACTCATATCCATATCGAGATAAATCATCGGTAAAGATAATGAAGTAGATATAATTATTCTTATCCGGCACATCAAATGGGCCACATACATCAGTATGTATTAGGGCAAGCAGGTCTGTGACCCTTTTTTTATGTCCTACAAAAGAAAGCTTGATCATTTTACCATGAAAGTATGATTCATAAATCGGATATGACTCGAAAGTCAACGAACTCAATAGTCCAGATTTCTTCAATTTATTAATCCTATCTTCAGCTATATGACCTAGCCTAAGGTGCCATTGATACCTATTATTTAGACTATCCCTAGATCGCTTTAATCCTATGGCATTCATATTTTGCTCGATATTAAAAATGAAAACATCAATATGTAATTGATAGAGACCATGTATAAGAAAACCACTTGCAATTTTATTTCTTTCATAAAGAATATTATAATGGTTCTTGTTGGTATAGAATTTGATTGATGCCAGATCGAGCTGGAGTTGAGGAAGAAGAGATTGCCACCGATGACTTGCAAAATAAAGTTTCATCCAAAATCGATGGTGGTGGCTCTGACAGGATCCTTCGACGATCAAGTCAGCTCTTCTGACCAACAGAAATAGAGTGCTCAAAAAAAATTTAACAAAGTTCTGGGAAGGAGAAAAGAGCTTAGAGAAAATGTATCTGGAGGATCCATTTTTATAGATGGAGCCTATAGCAGACTGATAGTGACAGCCATAATTGTCCGATAGTGGGCCGCTCGGAGCTGCATGGGGTTTGTTATGGAGAGTGAGGTGTTGTCTGTAGCAGACTGATA
>QRFJ01000440.1:0-85990 GCA_006176705.1 Cocos nucifera | reverse complement strand
AAAGAAGAGAGATTTTATTATATATAGGTACTCATATCTCATTGGGCACCGTTTGTGTATGGTATGTGCTCCGGCATAATAATGAATGTTATTGAGTAATAGGCCCTCTAGTTCAGAAAGTTTCCCGAGTGTCATACACGCAGCTGGTAGATAGTGAAAGAACACGGTAAGTGTTATCTATAAATAGACACGTGTAAGTTTCTCTTCCAAGGTAGGGTGCTGACGCTCTTTTCCTTTGGTTGTGGCCATCCTGAATTTGGTCCTTTATAAAATCAGAGAAATCCTGAAAACAAAGATGTATTTTTCTGAAGAAAAGTGAGGACAACCAAATCCGTCGTGATCGATGGTCGCGATTCCATCGGAAATTCCTATGGATTTCATATGTTGATTGGCACAAATTTCCTGGTTATGTATAGAGCCCAACTGTGATAGTTCAAGTGAATTTTTTGGATTTACGATCTGGGAGTATATGAGTTTTAGGTCTAAATTGAGAATTTTCAGATGCTGACTTTTGAGAGAATCTATGTTCAGGCATAGTTCAGGACAATATTGTTGTCTCAATGTATCACTTTTGAGCAGGTTTTCGGGGCACCGATGTTGGAGATCAGTTCGGATAGTTGACTTCTCGGATAAAATGGCCTTTAGAGGAGCCTGTCAACTTTCTTTACAATTACTTATATCTCTCTAGTGGGCATTGGCTGCGCATCTTCTCTTACTTCTTCACGCTGAGGGGGTAAGAGTATTTCAATTTAGGTTCTAAGGCGGTTGTGTGATCAAAACAAGTCAGACCGAACGATGTTTCATAATTCAGCATCTAGTTCCTGGAGAGCATATACGTTTTTTTTGGGTAGAGTTGGTTAGATGGATCAACAAAGGCTTAAGATACTGGCAAGCAAAAATACTCTATAGGTTTCAGTCTTCATAAAAAGAAATGAATTCAGATATTCAGTGGGTCAAGATGGATTATCGGGTCAAAGCTGACTCCTCACATTAGGTTCATATCTCTAGGTTAGTATGTCCTCGTGGATTGTAAGGTCTAGAGACCAAGTGGGTTCCTGACTCAATAAATTTGTGTCTTAGGTAAGGATTTGCTGCACATACCATGTTCTCGTGCATTCTCGATCATTCAGTAGGATGAAAAAAGATCTTCAAATGGGCTCATCACCCTGCTCTTTTTTTATTAGTTAGATTCATCAAACGAACTCTAACTCATCAACGGCAGAAGAAACGGAGTATCCTTGACTGAGCTCATTCTGGTTTTTACATCTGTGTGAGAGCAAGGCAATTGAAGTAACAATATCTTAGCTCTACTCAGAGCCTATCATATCGGTCGTTTCTGATCTTTCGTGCCGGACGATAACTACAGGAGAGCATAGTTTGTTGGAAACTTATTCACTAATACGCTAGGTCGATACATCGCGGATACTAGGTTGCCGCCAACGTCTCAACTTACCTGGGCAATTCATTTGTTGACAGGATACAGTTCTTTGAGTCTGAGGTGGATCAAATTATGATCCAGCTGAATACTGTATCCGATCCCACCGGTACGTAGGTTAGGTCATAAGTTAGTATATGACTAAGCCAAGTCTAGTTTAAGAGACTGAATATTCTCCCTAAGAAAAGATTAAGTCCGAGGTCTTCCCATTGTAGACGATGCGGGCCCTTCCCAGGGTTGATTGTTCTCGACTGGATACAGTGGCTCAGTTGCACCGGGAAAAACGCAACCATGTCTATTAGCATGGATGCTATGGGCTGGAGGAGAGTTGGGCTCAATATTTTGGATACGGTGAGAGACCCAATTAGGAACCAGTCTATGCAAATGGTGGTCTGACTTAACTAAGGAGTGGATCAATATTCCGGATACGGTGATATCACATGAATTAGAGACCAAGTTTGGGTGCACCATGATAGAGAGAATCATTGAACAAGAGTGTTCACTCATTGGCTAACCCATCAACCAATAACTGTAGGTGAGGTGATGAGTCAGTTGGTGAGACCGCACCACCCACTAGAAATCATCAATCGCGGAGATTTTTCGCATCTCTGCACGGGAGTGTAGGGATCCGAAGAAAATAGTGGGGGAGCTAATTTGTTTAAAAATAAAATCCCTAAACTAATTGGTCAAGTCAAAAATTACAATATCTAACTAGAATCTTTACTCTCTATAGGAAAAATGTCTGCGTCCAACCCACTGGCACGTATCCTAGACACACATAGACTGACTGGACCCATTTAAAGATTGGCTCAGGAACTACAAAATTATTTTGGGTTCGAGAAGTTAACATTTTGGACCAGGACCCTCCCACTTACCAGCTCGTCCATCCACTGAACAGAGAGCGTCTCTGGAAAAATGGATTGACGAAGATAATAAGGCCAGATATACATGTTGGGCTCGATGTCTGATGAGCTCCAGCGCCAACATGAAGATATCGGGACTGCTCGCCAAATGTTGGCTCACCTGCAGGAGATGTTTGGTGAACAGATCGCGCAGCCAAATATCAAGTCACAAAATGACTTTTTAAGGCTAAGATGCGTGATGGGCAGTCAGTCCAAGATCACTGTCTGACAATGATCAAGGACATGGAAGAGCTTGAGAAGCTCGGTGTGAAGTTGGACTTGGACTTGCAGAACGATATTATTCTGCAATCCTTGACTGATGCATATGGGCAATTCATCATGAATTACCACATGCATAAACTTCAAAATTCCTTGGCCGAATTAATGAATATGCTGGTTACCGCTGAGCTTTCTATGAAAGGTTCTAAAGGCTCAGTTCTTGCTATGGAACGGACTTCTTCCAAAAGAAAGTCTTATGGAAAGAAAAAGAAGTCTGTGAAAAAGCAAAGGTGGAAGGATCAAAGAAGAAGAAGGCAGAGCCGAAGAAGAAAGCCGATGGCAAAGAAAAGTGTTTCCATTGCAACAGCGACGGCCATTGGAAGCGGAACTGCCCTACTTACCTGGCCACCCTGAAGAACAAGAAGGAAGGTCCTTCTGGAGGTATGCTCGTTATTGAGTCTAACCTTACGGTTTCTTCTGCATCCAGTTGGGTGCTTGACTCTGGTTCTAGTGCTCATCTGTGCACTTCTATGCAGGGTCTTGAGGATAGCAGGAGGCTGAGGGATGGAGACATGATCCTACGCATCGGTAATGGAGCAAGAGTTGCTGCAGTAGCCGTGGGAACATACCCTCTTCGATTACCATCTGGTTTAGACTTAGTTTTAAAAAGACTGTTATTATGTGCCTGCAGCTAGCAGGAATTTGATTTCTGTTTCATGCTTAGCACAAGAAGGTTATGTGATTACCTTCTTTAAGGACCATTGTAACATTCTTTATGAAAGAAATAAAATTGCAAATGGTTTCCTTATTAATGGTCTTTATCAGCTACATATTGATGTACCTATTCTAACTATCGAGCAAAACGTGAATGCCAAACGACCTAGGGATAGTCCAAATGACAGATATCTATGGCACCTGAGATTAGGTCATATAGCAGAAGATAGGATCAACAAATTGGAGAAAAATGGGCTATTGAGTCCATTGACTTTTGAGTCATATCCAACTTGTGAATCTTGTCTTCAAGGCAAAATGACTAAACTCCCTTTTGTTGGACATGGGGAGAGGGCCACAGATCTCCTTGCCCTAGTACATACTGATGTGTGCGGCCCATTTGATGTGCCGGCTAGAGGCAATTTTGTCTACTTCATTACCTTTACCGATGATCTGTCTAGGTATGGGTATGTGTATCTTATGAGACACAAGTCTGAAGCTTTTGAAAAGTTCAAAGAATTCAGACATGAAGTAGAAAAACAAACTGGAAAACCCATTAAGGTTCTTCGATCAGATCGAGGAGGTGAATACCTTAGCCGAGGAATTCCTAGACTATCTCAAGGAAAAATGGCATAGTCTCTCAATGGACTCCACCAGGAACACCTCAACTCAACGGGGTTTCAGAACGGAGAAATCGGACTCTATTGGATATGGTTCGATCCATGATGAGCTTCACAGACCTCCCTGATTTTCTTTGGGGACATTCATTGTTAACTTCAATCTATCTACTGAATAGGGTTCCCTCTAAAACCGTTCCTACCACACCGTATGAGATATGGCACGGTAAGAAACCAAGTCTGAGTCATCTCAGAATTTGGGGTTGTCCGGCTCATGTCAAAAGACAACAAGCGGACAAGTTAGAGTTTAGGTCCTTTAGAGCTCGATTCATAGGATATCCTAAAGAGTCATTAGGATACTATTTCTACATTCCAGAAGACCACAATGTGATTGTGAGTCGACATGCCATCTTTCTTGAAAAATAGTTTATTCAAGATAGCGGCATTGGAAAGCAGATTAAGCTTGATGAGAAAGTCTCACAAGTACAACGAGCTAAGGACCAATTGGAACCAAATCAGGTTGAGCCAATAAGAACACTACCTCCTCCACCTCGTAGATCGGAAAGAGTTTTCCGTCCCCCTGAAAGATACTTAGGTATTATTTCAGAGGAAGTAGAGAAAATGTTCCTCATAGGTAATGGTGCTCATGGTGATGATCCCAAAACCTACAACGAGGCGATATCAGATATCGACTCCGAGAAATGGCTAGAGGCAATGCAGTCAGAAATTGACTCGATGCACTCAAACCAAGTCTGGACCTTGGTAGATCCACCAGAAGGTATAGTACCTATTGGGTGTAAATGGATCTTCAAGAGAAAGATTGGTGCAGATGGGAATGTGGAGACATTCAAGGCTAGACTAGTGGCAAAAGGTTATAGTCAACGCGAAGGCATTGACTATCAGGATACCTTTTCCCCAGTAGGCTATGCTAAAATCCATCCGCACATTGCTTGCCGTTGCAGCCTATTTCGATTATGAAATATGGCAAATGGACGTGAAAATGGCATTCTTAAATGGATATCTTGAGGAAGATATCTATATGGAACAGCCGCTAGGTTTCACATCCAGTGATACTGATCACAAGGTTTGCAAGCTGCAAAGGTCCATATATGGACTTAAGCAAGCATCTCGGAGCTGGAACACTCGTTTCAATGATGTGATCAAAAAGTTTGGTTTCATCAAAAATGAAGAGGAACCATGTGTTTTCAAAAGGGTCAGTGGGAGCGCTGTTGTCTTCCTCGTATTGTACGTGGATGACATCCTCCTTATTGGGAATGATATTCCCATGTTGACATCAGTCAAATGTGGTTGTCCAAGGAATTCTCCATGAAAGACCTAGGTGAAGCATCCTTTATTCTAGGAATTAAGGTCTATAGGGATAGACCGAATAGGATGCTAGGACTTTCACAGAAGATGTACATAGAGGAAAGTACTAAAGAGGTTTAGTATGGAAAACTCTAAGAGGGGATTAATACCCTTCAGACATGGTATTCATCTTTCCAAGAAGATGTGCCCTAGCACACCTGAGGAAATAGAACGCATGAGCAAGATCCCTTATGCTTCTGCAATAGGGAGCCTCATGTATGCCATGCTATGTACACGACCTGATATAGCCCATGCTGTGAGTGTCACAAGCAGATATCAGTCAAATCCAGGTGAAGAACACTGGACTTCTGTGAAATGTATCCTTAAGTACTTGAGAAGAACTAAGGATATGATGTTGGTCTTTGGTAATGGAGAACTCCAAGTCCAGGGATACACAGACTCGGATTTCATGTCCGATATAGATGATCGAAAGTCGACATCTGGGAGTCTGTTTGTGTGCAATGGAAGAGTTCCAAGCAAACGGTGATACCATCTCATCCGCGATTACCTTGAGAAGGTTACGTTGAGGTCAAGAGAGTCAACTCCGCAGATAATGTGGCAGACCCACTTACAAAGCCGTTGGGCCAGCAGAAGATCGAAGCCCACCTTGAGAAGATGGGACTTAGACTTGTAGCCAATTGGCTTTAGGACAAGTGGGAGATTGTTAGATATATGTGCCCTAGAAGCCAGAATTGGCTGACACTTGTAATACACTTCTAGGGGCAAAATTATAATTTTGACTATAATCAATAAAATGGGTTATTTTCTATCACATATGTGTATTTAGTGTCTGTGATACATCCTTTGAGTTAATGGTAATGATAATTCATATTTTCAAGAGTTGAAAATTTAAGACATGAATAATCATTATTAACTCATAAAATGCTCCCGACCATAGGATCATCACGAGGATGGTGATTGATCCGGAAGGTTGGTGTACAATCGCTTCTCTTTAGTAGATGAGTCTTGAGTCTACGGTGTGGAGACACCGGAGCGAGAGTACAGGTACTCGTTAGAGAACGAGGGCACTGAGCGTGACCACCTCGAGTAGTCATTAGGGAAGTCTACCTTCTCGTCAATGACTGACTCGATGCTGCAGTAGTGTGTCTGGTTCTTTGACCTGAGGTGCATCGGCAGTTCACCTTGAGGGTGTTATAGTTTGACTACACCATTACTCGGTCTCCTAGCCATATGGAACCCTGAGGTGTATGTTGGCTATAGCATGTTCATTGTAGGAACTGGATGCATCAAGATGGAATCTATCTACCTCGGTGGTAGAGGAGCAGCCCTATGATGATCATGAGAATCAAGTCCAGAAGCCCATGGCCATGGCAGAGTGAAATAATAGAAAGAGTTTCTATTTAGATTTTCACATTGGACTCGAATCGAATGATTACATCATATGACAGAGAACTAGGGTTTGACGAGTTCACCTTAACCCTAATCTGATCGGGGCTCAAGATAGAAGAACTTAATCACACAGGTAGCTGCACCAAGAGGTTCGCATTCAGCTCTGATGGGTTGCCACCATATACTGCTAGGTGTCACTGGTGGATTTTGGGAGCAATTAGAATGATTTAGATGATCGATCATTCTAGCTGTTCGAATCAGAAGAGTTCTGATCCATCGAAAGGAGTTTCGATGATGTCGATGATAGAGATCATGACATATCCCATTACCATACAGAACTGAACCTAACTGGGTCACACAAACAAGGGTTTGAATCTGGTGATCATCAATTGAACTGATCTAGTTCAATTGATCTGAATGAGATTCAATTAGGTTCAAGGAAAATCGTGCTAGCACTCGATTGAACCTAACGTTCTTCTTTTACTATCATAAATAAGTTGTCCTGACTGAGCCAAAGGAGTTTGTGCTCAATCAGAGGCCTTCATATGGTCTGACTGGAGGTTGTCCAAGTCAGAAAAGGTTGTCTTATTTTGTAAGACATTACCTGCCATTTTTGGTCACCTGCCATTTCTTGTTCTTTGACTTTGGTCAAAAGTCTACCTTTGACTGGTCAAATGTTGACCATTGACACTTTGACTTTTGACCACATGTCATGCACCTATTGGAGAGCTGGTGGGGGCCTTGTCCCCCTGCCAGAACCTGGCAAGGAGAAGGGCGCACGCCACCCTAGGGTGGCGTGTGCCCAAGTTGGAGGCGCCTAGGAGTCCTTGTTGGACAAGGACTCCATCTCCTTTTTGGATTCCAATTAGAGTTCTCCTAAGAACCAACTTTGACTGGTCTTAGGCACCCTCTAAGGAGGAATCCAGGGGACTCTATTCCCACCAATCAGATTTAGATCTGATTTCACAAAGGGTTGTGATTGGTTGGGAAGAAGAGGAGTTGGATCACAGCTTAGTCTATAAATAAGACCCTGCGCCCAACCCAATTAAGTCTTAATTGAAAGAATTTCCCACGCCCAAGGCTGCCTCTCCCCTCCTTCTCCATGCCATAACTCTCTTCTCCCCTTGCTCTCCACGTCCAAAAGGAGTTTTGGACCTTGGTTGGTGCGATTCAGATCAAAGAAAGGCGATCAAAAGCTAAGAAGGCTGCGCTGCTGCAAAGGACGACTGCTGATCTTCAAAAGAGTTTTGAAGATCCTCCAGATCAGATCCAGATCTGATTTTTTTGGAGGTGTGATAGAGAAGAAGAGGATCTCCAGATCCAACCCGAGTGGATACCGGTAGAGGCCAGGCGCTTGCGTGGCTAAGATCCAGAACCTTCCGCTGCAATCACAGGATCATCAACAGGGTAATAGGATTACCCAAATCAGGTAAATTAAATTTGATTTAATTTATCTTCTTTTATTTTATTTATTAAAATAATAAGAATCAGATCTGAAACATATCAAGATCTGATTAAGGTCAAGAGAAAATTTTTGAAATATATCTCTTGATCTAATCAGATCTGGACGAACCTGGACCGGGAAATCAGGATTTCCCTTCAGTTGAAGCACCGATGATGGAGCAGAAATGGATAGATCTAGCTCAGATCTGATGGCAGAAGCGGTAGATCTCTGATTAGTCACCTTATTTGGAGGCATTTCTTAGGAATGAGGGAGAGGATGGAGATGGACCTTGAAGAAGAAGATCCACAGGGTCGATTGAGCACTTCTTTAAGAATAAGGGTACCTCAGGAATAGAGAGCCCTTTCTCTAGTGTCAATCCTATTGGTGCAGAATTTGGTTGACGCTGGATCAAGATAGAGTTGAGGAAGAAGAGGTCATCGTCGGTGACCTACAAAATAAAGTTCCATCCAAAGTCGATGGTGGTGGCTCTGGCAGGACCCTTCAACGATTAAGTCAGCTCTTCTGGCCAACAGAAATGGAGTGCTTAGGAAAGAATTTAGCGGAGTTTTGGAAAGGAGAAGAGAGCTTAGAGAAAACATATCTAGAGGATCTCTTTTTATAGACAGAGCCTATAGTAGACTGATAGTGATAGCCATAATCGTCTGGTAGCAGGCCACTCGGGGCCGCTTGGGGCTGCGTGGAGTTTGTTATGGAGAGAGGTGTCCATTGTCATGATGTGTTTGTTTGTTGAGATTTAATAGTTAAAGTTCGAAGGAAGCAGGCATTGGTTGGTGAAGAACTTTGACATATATCAATTTTAAAGGAGGTTGAACTCTTAAAGAGAATACGACTAGAGAAAATCATCTGGAAGGAATGCTAGTTGAAATCTAAAAGTAATCCACTGGAGGAATCCGAATGGAGTTTGACTGGTGGAGAAGTCCAGAAAGAGTCTGACTGATGGAGAAGTTCGGAAGGAGTCTGATTGATGGAGAAGTTTGGCTGAAGAAGGAGTCTGAAAGAAGTTTGGCTGAAGGAGAAGTTCGGAAGAAGTTCGACCGCTAGAGAAGTCCGAAAGGGGTTCGACCATTGGAGGAGTTCGAGAGGAGTTCGACTACTGAAGGAGTTCGGGAGGGGTTCGGCCACTGGGGGAGTTTGACTGCTGAAGGAGTTCGAGAGGAGTTCGGCCGCTAGAGGAAGAATTTTCGATCGAAGCTCTTCCATGATTACCATTTACATTAGGCTAAGCATCAGACTGAACTTCGACGGGAGTGGGGTTTATCCCCAATAGTCCTTAAAAAAACTAATTATATAGCCTTCTTGTGCTAAACATGAAACAGAAATCAAATTCCTGCTTGCTGTAGGCACATAAAAATAGTCCCTAAGAACTAGATCTAATCCAGACGGTAATCATAGGGGATAGGTTTCCACGATCATAGCAGCAACTCTTGCTTTGTTTCTGATGCATAGGATCATCTCACCATCCCTCAGCCTCCTACTATCCTTAAGATCCTGCATAGAAGTGCACAAGTGAGCACTAGAACTAGAGTCAAGCACCCAACTGGATGTAGAAAAAATCTTAAGATTAGATTCTATAATGAGCATAACTCCAGAAGGACCTACCTCCTTCTTGTTCTTTAGGCTGGCCAGGTACAAAGAGCAGTTTTGCTTCCAATGACCGTCAGTGTTGTAATAGAAATATTTTCCCTGTCGGCCTTCTTCTTCAGCTTTGCCTTCTTCTTCTTCCCATGTTCCATCTTCTACTTCTTCACGGACTTCTTCTTCTTTCCAAAAGACTTTCTCTTGGAAGAAGTCCACTCCATAGTAAGTACTGAGGCTTTAGAATCTTTCATAGAAAGCTCAGCAGTAACCAGCATGTTCATGAGTTCAGCCAAGGTATTCTGAAGTTTATGCATATGATAGTTCATGATGAACTATCCATATGCATCAGTCAAGGATTGCAGAATTATATTAATCTGCAGATCCTGATCTAACTTGACATCGAGCTTCTCAAGCTCTTCTAAGTCCTTGATCATCATCAGACAATGATCTTAGACCGACTGCCCATCATGCATTTGAGCCTTAAACAGTCTCTTAGTGACTTGATATTTGGCTGTGCGACTCTATTCACCAAATAACTCTTGCAGGTGAGCCAATATTTGGTAGCTAGTCTTAATGTCTTCATGTTGGTGCTAGAGCTCATCATACATCGAGCCCAACATGTAATACCTGGCTTTATTATCTTCGTCCATCCACTTATCAAGAGACGATCTCTGATCAGCGGATGGACGGACTAGTAAGATGGAAGAATCTTGTTCCAACATAAGAGTCAACTTCTCAAAATCCAAAATAATTTTAAAATTTTAGAGCCAATCCTTATAGTTGGATCCGATCAGTCTATGGGTGTCCAGGATACGGGCTAGTGGATTGCACGTAGACATCTTCCTATAGAGAGTCAAAGTTTCTAATTAGATTTTGTAATTAGACTTAATCAATTTATTTAGAGATTTCATTTTTAAACAAACTAGTCTTCCACTATTTACTCGGATCCTTACACTCCCTAGGCAGAGATGCAAAAATATCCATGATTATTGATTTCTATTAGGTGGTGCGGTCCCACCAACTGGCTCACTGCCTCACCTAACAATTATTGATAATGGATCAACCGATGAATGGATAACTCTTGTCCAATAATTTTCTAATCATGGTGTACCCAAACCTAGTCTCTAATTCATGAATCTCATCAAGTCCAAAATATTGATCCACTCCTTAGTTAAGTCAGACCCATCATTTACACAAATTAGATTCTTGATTGCATCCCTCACCATATCTGAAATATTGAGCCCAACCCATCCTCCAACCCATAGCATCCAATGCCTAATGGACATGGTTGCATCCTTCCAGTGCAATTGAACCACTGTATCCAATCGAGAATAATCAACCCTGGAAAGGATCCGTATATCTATAATGGTGGAAGATCTTAGACTTCATATTTTTCTTAGGAAGATTTAATTTAGGTCTCTTTAAATTTGACTTGACTTAGTCATAATAATTATGACTAACCTAGTGGCATGGGTTGGCTCGAATTATTAGCCACCTCAAATCAGAACTAGGTCGACACAAATGGCTAGGTAAGTGATACTAGTGGAAGGGATATGCCATTAACTCGACAAGAATGCATTCAGGTTGAGTAGCTTTCAATTAAAAACCTATCGATCGTATCTGCCAGATTTACCTTAGACACCAAATTATCGAATCAGAACTAATTGGGTTAGCTTATAATCCAGGCTCGAACTGTAGAGCCAAATTAGGTCTTGACTTGATCGAGTCATATTTTAATATGATTTGATCTTGACCTAAACTTAATCCTATTAGGCTAGTCAAATCTAAGCTTTCTTTGATCCCACCTAACCAACCCTTGATTCGGTTTGATCAACCGCTAGATCTAATTTAGCTATCCAAGTCCGAACCCAAGTTTATGAATATATCTTAGATCTAAAAATTCATAATTTTTAGATTTAATTAATTTTATAATCCAAATTCTTAATTAAGTTTTTGATTTAAGAACAAAATATGTAATAAAATCCTAGGATTTTGTAGAAAAATAAGTTTTGATTTTTGATTAAGAACGAACACCCAGCACCCCTACACATCATAAGAATATTCCGTCGAATGAAAGAAGAGGGCCTTTAAATTCTACTTTGTTCTTATGATCGAACAGCTAAGGAGAACATCTTAATCAGAAATATAATTTCTACTATAGAACTAGTTAGATCTAAATCATATATCGCATATACAATTAATGATCTAACTTATACATATTTTGCATACATCTCATGTATCATAACTTAAATTAAACATGCATACTTTTAGATTTGAAATATCACATATTAAATCTAAAAAATAAAATTTTAAATTTGATCATATCAAAAATAAAACTATTTTAGATATTTTATAAAACTATTCTATAACTAGTCTAAGCATGCATCTTTCATATCTCATATAAATAAAATAAAAATTAAAATTTTATTTTCTATTTTTTAATCTAATTATAATAATTATAATATCATAAAAATAAAAATAAATTATATCTAAATTATATTTTAATTAATTTAACAATATGATTATACTAGACTACATATAGAACTATTCTATTCCTAGTCTAGTCATGCATCTCATACATTATCGATCTAAATCATAAAAAATTTTTAATTTTTTGATTTTAGATCTAATCACATCTGATGTGACATCTAAATTTTTTTAATATCAAATCATAAATAAAAATTAAATTAGATCTAAAATAGATCTGATAAACTATCAACCTGGCTCTGATATTAGTTGAAGAAAAAATCATGTTTTTCTTGCATAGGATCGTTCAGATCTGATTGGATCTGAAGAAATATTTTTAAATTTTTTTTCTATGATCCTAATTAGATCAGAGATATCTTGGATCTAATCCTAAAAATTTAATATTATATAATAAAATATAATTAAATCTAATTTAATTTTAAACCTTGTATTTGGATAATCAGATTATCCTATGATGATCTTGAATGATCCTGAGATTCTGGAAGGAACCATGCACGCGCCTGGCCTCTACCAGTATCTACTCAGATAGGATCTGGAGGTCTTCTCCTTCTGAATTATCTCTTCAAAAATTAGATCTGGATCTGATCTTGAAGTTCTTCAAAATTTCTTTTGAAGAAGCAACGGTCGTCTCTTTCAATGGTGCTGCCTTCTTCCTGATCTGGGCATCTTTCTTCCTTAGATTGCACTTGAACCCATGCCCAACTCCTCTGAATGTGAAGAAGAGAGAGAGAGAGGATCAGAGGGAGGCATGGAATAGAGGAGGGCAGCCTTGTCGCATGGTGAAAAGGAAAAGCACCCCAACCCTAAGTGCAGATAGGGTTTAAATAGACCCTGTTGCACCATGTAGTGCCACATCATCCCGACCAATCAAAGGCTTTCATTCAATCAGACCTAAATTTGATTGGTGGGATGATGTCATCTGATCTAATCAGATAAAATTTCCTCAAAAATCCATATAGGTGGTGCCAAGACTGGATAAAGCAAGAGTCTTTGGCGCCTAGGTGTTTAAACCTATCAAAATACCTTGGAGTCCCATCTGTATGGGACTCCATCCTTTATCCATATGGGGCACATGCCTAGGGTGTCATGCACCCTCTCTCTTGCCTCTCTTAGCAAGGGGACAAGAGCTCCAAGTGCTCTCCTATAGGCGCATGACACATGGCCCTATGTCCCAGGGTCCAGAGTCAACTATTGACCTATGTCCAGAAACAACAATTAGCCAGTGACAGGAATTGGCAGGTGTCATCTTAAGACCATATAATGAATTAAGACAATCCATTTCTGATCTGGACAAGATCCAGTTAGACTAATATTGGATTCTTAAGTGAGCCTAAATAAATTTGGCTCAACCGAGATGAATCAAAATGATTACAAAAGAAGAATGTTAGGCTCAATCGTGTGCAAGCACGATTTTCTTGAACCTAATTGGATCTAATCCAAATCAATTGAACTAGGTTAGTCTAATTTATGACATCCAAACCCAAACCCTTGTTTGTGTGACCCAGTTAGATTTAGTTTCATATGGTAATGAGACATGTTTTGATTTCTATCATCGACATCATCGAAACACCTTTCGATGGACCAAAACTTTTCTGATACATACAATTAGAATGATCGATCATCTAGATCATTCTAATTACTCTCAAAATCCACCAGTGACATCTAGCAGTATATGGTGGCAACCCATTAGAATCAAAAGTGATCCTCTCAATGCAGCTATCTGTATGATTGGGTTCTTCTATCTTGAGTTCCGACAGGATTAGGATTATGGTGAACTTATCAAACCCAATATCAATCATATGAATTAATCATTCGATTCGAGTCTCATGTGAAATCCTAATAAAAATTCTTTCTATCATTTTCACATTGCCATAGCCATGGGTTTAAGGACTCAGTCTCATGATTATCATAAGGCTACTCTTCTACCGAGGTAGATAGATCCTCTTTTGGTATGATCCAATAACTATAATGAACATGCTATAGCCAACATACACCTTAGGATTCCGAATAGGTAGAAGACTAAGTTATGGTGTAGTCAAACTATAACACCTTCAAGGTGAACTATCGATGCACCTCAGATCAAAGAATCAAACATATCACTACAGCATTGAGTTAGCCATCGACGAGAAGGTAGACTTTCTTATGACTGCTCGAGGTAGTCATGCTCAGTGCTTTCGTTCTCTAACGACTATCTGTACTCTTGCTTCGATGTCTCCACACCATAGACTTAAGATACATATATCCTAAGAAAGTGATCATATACCAATCTTTCGGATCGATCACCATCCTCATGATGATCCTACGATCGAGAGCAGTTTATGAGTTAATTATGAAAATTCATGTCTTAAATTTTTAACTCTTGAAAATATGAATTATCATTATCATTAGCTCAAAGAAAGTATCATAGACACTTTAAATACACCCTATTATAGAAAGTAACCTATTTATTAATTTATTAATTTATAGTTAAAATTATAAAATTATTCTTAGAAGTGTATTACAAATGTCAGCTAATCTGGCTTTTAGAACATACATATAACAGGTTGGACAGTTATGACACTTTTGTGACTCAACCATTTCCTTTGAAGCTCTGCTACTTTCATGGATGCCTGAAGGTTAATAAAGGAGAGACGAGGCTCCTTCGCTCATGTATTCAAGAGCTGCCACCACTGTTCAAGCTCATTCGGATGAAACCCATGAGGCTCAGAAGGTTCTCGAGTTATTGCATGAAGTTGGCTATGGTTACTATCACTGGATGAGGTCACCCCAAGGCCTGAATCCTTTTCAGACTTTGACAGAAAAGGGTTTATCCCTAACACATGCCCCCTACTCCCAAGTTCAAATTTCGAAAGAAGGAAGTAAAGGAATGCGAGTGCCGAAGTTCTTTTTCCATCTTTCGTACCCTTTGTAGAGAAAGTCTTAGTACTATCTTCACTGACACCAAAGCTTCTATAGTATGACTTGACTTGAAAAGATAAATTTTTGAAACTCCTGCCAAAGCACTGCCCAAGATGTGGTGTAATAAGAATTTCAACCATTGCCGCTCTGTCGCCACGATGAGGGAGACACGTGTCGGCCTGAAGTTGGTTAGTGGAGATCTACAATCATGACCATCCTGGATTCTTACGGCTATTTAAACTCATCTTCCCCTTAGAGATTTCATTTCGTTCAGGTCACCTCTCTTTCCCTCTGGTCTTCTTCTCCCTTCTGCTCTAGAGCACCAGTGTCTTCCATCATTTTCTTCGATTCCTGGAGGTTCTCTCCTTCCATTTTCATCAAGCTTACTGCCTCTCCATTCTTCTCCATCGATTTAGGTTAGTTCTTGAATCCTTATTTTTGATCATTCCTGTCTTTTAGCATCTCTGCCCATTTGGTTTCTTCGAGAGGGTCTCAAATTTTATTTTCATCAATTTTTTGGAGATTTTCTATACTTTAGTTTGATCCTCATGTTCTCTGAAGAAACCTAGTCAACTAGTTCTGGAAGCTCGGCACATTTGGCTTTAATGGATCCTCCCCATAAGGATCCTGAAGTTATAAAAGTACCTTAACCATCCTTCGTCCTCGATACTATTCCATGCAAACTTCGGTCGAAAGATCTTTCACTGATTAGAATCCAGTTCGGAGTTCCTTCTGACTACAAACCTGAACTCCCTAGTCCTAGCGATTAAGCCTGTTTACCTCCTCTTGGCCAGACTTATTTGTATGTTGAAACCCTTTGGGTAGGACTTTGACTACCCATACCTTCTTTCATAATCAACTTGTTCAAATTCTTAAATATTTTCTTTGCCACTATGGCACCAAACTCCTTTAGATTCATTATAGGATTTCTATTCTTGTGCATAATGGCTGACGTCCAACCTTCTATCTCCTTATTCCATAACTTCTTCACCTTCAAACATCATCCAACTGTCAAAGATTGGTGATATATGTCTTCCTAGTTTGATAAGAATGGATTACTTAAGGGTGCCTTTTCTTTCATTCATAACTATAAGAAGAAATTCTTTTTCATCTCATGTTCTTTTTTAGAACTAGAACTTTCTTCCTGGGATGATGTAAGGGATTCAATTTGCCGAGCCCCCGGATATGAGAAAGAGGATCAGGACTTGATCGATAAGCTAAAAAACTACCGAGCTCCTCCAATCACCAGGCTGCTAAATGATCAGACCTTATTTGACTTTGGTCTTAGTCCTCTCAATCCGGTAGGTAGTCCTTTGTAGTCTGCCAATTATGCATGGTCTCTTTTCTTTTTCTAACTTTGAATTTTTTTTTACATAAATGACTCCTGAGGAGAGGAACTGCCTAGCCAAGGGGATCAAGTCCCTCAAGAGGAAGGACAGCTCCACCAAGAAAATATCAAAGAAGGCTCGCATTGATGATCCGATCTCGACCATGCCGATCTAGGCAGCGCCCATCCTAGAGGTCGATGTGGCAACACCAACTCCAACCTTGTCCCAAGAGGATCCAGGCCCTGCACCTCTTGAGCAGTGCGAGGTCATTAAGAAGAAGAAGAAGAAAAAGGATGCCGTCAGAAAAGGATAAGGAGGATGGTCAAAAACTTAAGTGGTGAAGGCTTCGATTAGGATCGAGCTTCCTTGGATGAACGGGAGGTCATCCAATCCCTAATGAAGGGCAGCATCCTCCCACACATTGTTGATAAAATGGTTGGGATGGAGGATGCTGAAAGATTCAACAAATCCTTCGCTGCCTTCCTTGAGGTAATTAACACTTTCGAACTTGATCGAATGCGGGATGCACTTTAAGAGTTCTGATTTAATTTCTTTCTGTCCTGCAGTTGGGGCATTACTTGTTTGCCCATTCGAAGATAGCCGATCTCCACCAAGTCAAGTTCTCTAAGGTCCTTCGAGAGGCTCAGGTGAAGATCGAAAGGGTTCAGACTGAGGTCGACTGTTTGAAGGTGGCCTCGGAGGAACAAACTATGGAGGTCGATCGCCTTCGAGAGGCATTGAGGAGAGAAGTGGAGGTTTCTACGGAGCTGAGGGCATCCTTGACTCTTTCAGAGGATAAAAAGAAAGAGGTTGAAGAGGAGGTTGGCACCAAGAGGGAGTGCGCTGTCGAGGCCTTCAAGTACTCCAAAGAAATGGAAGACATCAAGATTGCCTTGGCCTAGGAAGCTTTTCTAGAGGGATTTGAGATCAGAATGAGGAGGATTATGAAGAACTTTCCAGAAGTAGATCTTGATCTTCTGACAGACAAGCCCAGTAAAGAAGCTAGTCCTTCTAATGCTAGGGCCACCTCTCCTATTATCGAACTCACCACTGAAGCTGTAGGACCTGTAGTCGAGCCTGAGACTGCAAGGAAGGCACTGACCTCACCTACTGCTGAACCGATCGAGGTCAAAAATCTTTGATTACTTATACTTTTCTTTCTTTTCTTTTTGATGTACTCAAATATTTTAAGAAATAAAAATGAGCTTCTTTTCTCTTTACATTTGTGCTGTAGTGAATGTTATTCAGAGTCCCTTTAGTAACTAGAGTCGAGGTCCATCATCCCCGACCAACGCCGAGCCCTTGCCCCATGAGATCCCACTAAAACCAATAGTCAAGGATTATAAGAGAGAAATTCATCATCCAAAGAAGAAGCTAAAGAAGAAGAAGGATGAGCTTCAAAAATCCAAGTAGAATGCTTCTGAGGCGATAATTGAAGTCACGCGCCTCTACAAGCTTCACACGAAGGACTCCGCAAGCTTCAGCATTAAGAAGGGCAACTTCGAGAGAGAATTGATCGAGCTTAAAAAGAGCACTAGCGATAAATCCTAGGTGCTAACTACAAAGATCTGTTCCCTCAAAGTGGAGCTTAGGTTGGTGAGAGAGAAAATCCAACTGCTTGAGGGGAGCTTGCCATGGTCTACCGACAAGGCTCAGTGCAAATGGAATTGGTCCCAAAGGTTTTTTATGCTCTAGAGGCAGCTGTCTGATGCTGAGTCTGCCTATGAGACCTATTGAGTGGGTTGGTGTGGTAGGATATCCAAACTTGAGCAACAACTCTGAACTACCAACAGCGAGGTGGCTCGGCTTCAATAGTGGCTCATTGACAGCTATCGATCCAGCACCAGTAGGGTGTCGAAGGAGATTGCTTCTTTGAAGAGGATCATAGGCAAACTCTCAAAATCAATCAAAATTGAGAAAGCCAATGTTTAGCTATTGAAGCTTCAGTTGGTTTGTGAACAACAAGCCATCCAAGATGCTAAAGCTAAAACTAAAGTTCTGAGGAAAAGATTGCGGTCGTCAGAAGAAAATTATCAGAGGACTGACAGGATGTTCCATGATAATCTGATGAGAAGGAAGGAGCTCGAGGAAGAGATTGTTAGCCTAAAAGAATCTTTAGTAATGGCCAGCAGTCCAAACTCTGAGGAATCAGATCCCTCTTAAAACTTCGGCTTTTTTTTCTTACATTTATAACCGATCTTGCAGACCTTCATTTTGTACTTAACTTTGATTTAATGAAATGATATTTTTCTTTATTTTCACTCTATGTGAGTTGAACACCTATTGACATCTTTGGTTTTCTTCTCTCCCCCTCTTCTTCTTCTCCCCATTTTTTTTTTGGGGGGGCGGGGGGTGGTCTTGCGGACCTCGGCCTTCTAATGTACCTTAATTTTTGTAAAGGAATGCTTTCTTTAATCATCTTTTTTACTTTGCTTGGATTGTTTTGATGTTTCTTGGTTCTTCTATTTTCTCCATATTATTTTCTATTGGAATGGTTGTCAAAGATTGACTTTTTTTCGATCTTTTTATAATCGGAGACCTTTATCTGTGCTCGATTGGGGTTATCCCTTTGTTTTTAACTTAATTGATTTTCCTTAGTCTCCTTGTCATGATGAGGTCCTTCCCTACTCTTAACGAGGTCGGCCTTTACTTTGCCCCCCCATCAGGATGAGGTCCTCTTCCTATTCTTAATGGGGTAGGTTTCCACTTTTGCCAAGGTTGAGTCTTCCTTTTGTCTTGATTAACTGGAGGTCTCTATTTGCATCGGGATGAGGTTCTCCTCCTGTTCCCATCGGTGTGGTATGGGCTCGACAGGGCTGTTGATAGGGGCCTCTCCCCTCTTCCAATTTCAAATGATCAGAGGTCTTTATCTTACTCAAGTTAGGATGAGGTTCTCCTCCTGTTCCTAATAGGACTATAGGAGCACATAAGAGCCATTGAGAGGGCCTTTCCTCTCATCTCATCTTAGATTAACGAGATCTTTGCTTTGCTCAAGTTAGGATGAGGTTCTCCTCCTATTTCTAATAAGACTGTAGGGACACATAAGGGCTGTTAGAAGGACCTCTTCTCTTATCTCGTCTTAGACTAATGAGGCCTTTGCTTTGCTTAAGTTAGGAAGAGGTTCTCCTCCTATTCCTAACAGGATAGTAGGAGTGCATAAGGGCTGTTGGAAGCGCCTCTCTCCTCATCTTGTCTTAGATTTAATGAGGCCTTCACTTTGCTCAACTTAGGATGAGATTCTCCTCCTATTCCTAACAGGATTGTAGGGACACATAAGGGCTATTGGAAGGGCCTCTCTCCTCATCTCATCTGTCTTCGCTTTATTTTTAAACGAAGTTCGGCTGAGTTATTTTCTATCAATATACAATTTTATGCCAAGAGATAGAGATATTGAAAAAAAAATTTATTAAAGTAAGATTACTAATAACACATTCGCAAGTTTTTCGAATTTCTAAGGTCACGGAAGTGTTGCCCCTCCGAGTTTCTTCAAATAATAAGTTTTAGATCGGACGACATCTTTGACTTTATATGGGCCTTCCCAATTAGGTGCGTATTTTTTTTGGTTCTGAGGTTGCAAAATAGCCACTCATCGAAGTACCAAGTCTCCCACTTTGAATACTTTGCCTCTAACCTTTGAGTTGTAGTAGCGAGCTACTTTCTGTTTGTGGGCTGCCATCCGAACCCGAGCTTCTTCCCTCTTTTTTTCCAATAAGTTGAGGTTAGCCTTAAGATCTTATGAGTTCTGCTGCTCATTAAATGCCACAACTCACATCGATGGAAGTTTGAGTTCTATTAGGATGACTGCCTCTATTTCGAAGCTAAGGCGAATGAAGTCTCCCCGGTTGGTAATCTTTGGATAGTTTGGTAAGCCCAGAGTGAAGAAAATCGTGCAGGATATAAGCATGCATTTTTTAAACTTTTTCAAATAAAATAGCAATGAAAGTAAATATTAATCTAAAATTAATAATATGCATTCATTGATCATATCAAATAAATCCTACTCAGGATCTAAACATGCTAATATGTGATAGAAAAATAAAATGCATTCGATCAGCAAATCAAATCTGTTGATCGATATGAGTTTAGAACTCGAAATCTTCTCGTAGGTAGCTGATATCCATGATCTAAATCCACCAAAAAAAGCTATGGTGTTATGTTGTAGCTGCATACTCATCTGGCCTCTACGGATGATCCGCACGGAGCTCCTGATCCCAACCAACTCCACCGAAGTGCTAGCTCTTTGTCGGAGCCTTCGACGGCTAATCATGATCGATCCGATTGATCATGTACTTTTTGATTTTTTAGATATTCTAAAAAATTAAAACATAAATATTGGATGATGATGAAGAGGTATTTCAAATTTGGTGGTGATCCGATGCTCAAAGCACTCAAACTCTCCATCCGAACCTAGATTCCCATTACTAGGGTTTTAGTCGGTCTAAAAACCCTAACACACTGAAAATCCTATCACGTCCTCTCTGTATGGAGTTTTTCTATGAAATAAGGTTTTATGGAAAGATGAATTTTAGATCTATAAATATTATTTAGATCATATCTAAAACTTGAGTATCCTTAGAGGTGAAAATCAGAAGAGAAGAGAGGCATGAGGGGAAAGTAAAGTGCTGCAGGACCCTGCACACCTTCACTCTGATATTTTTTTCATCTAAAACTAATGCCCAATCACTCTAAAATTTTTACCACATAATGATATCCCCTTCTTGTGAATGCAAAAAAGTTCTCATAATTTATTAATGCAAATACCATGGGAAAAGTGCATGGAAAAAGATAAGGGTCGAGTGGTTGGGAGGTTTTAACCACTTGATTTCAAAAATCAAATAAGCCTCTTATCTTTATCCAACACCTCCACCCATGTGTTTAACATGCAGAAGGACTCTCCTTTTATGTGTGCATATTTTTATTTCTCCAAAAATATTCTACAAACAAAAGAAAGGGCGTGGGAAGCAGATAAGGTTGGGTTGGTTCCAACCTCCAATAAACTGAGTTGAATTCAAAACTCAACTTACTTTGATCCAGTCCAACCCTTGGAACCGATCAAAAGCAGATAAGAGAGGGGGCATAGAAACCTTTTGGGTGAGAGAAAAGTTATGTACAAAAAAATTTTGGGCATGGAACAAGAGTGAAAATGTCAAAAATGGTGGGTGCATTTTAGAGTTTGAATTCAAACTTCATTTGACTTAGTCCTAATTGGTTTCAACCAAATCAATTAATCCTCCAAAAATATCTAAGTCCAAATCAGATGGATTATCAGGCAACAGAGTTCCATCAATATGAAACTCCTGAAGAGTTCTAATCCAGTGGGACTCTTGAATCCAGTGTCCCAAATGAATGAAACTCATGATCTTAGAGTCCCAGACCAGTGGGACTCGTAATCAAAGAGTCCTAGATGAGTAGGACTCAGAGTCCCAGTCCAGTGGAACTCTTGGTCATAGAGTTCTAGTCCAGTGGGACTCTTGACCATAGTGTCCTAGATCATCAAGACTCATGATCAGCCATCAGATCAGGTAGGAACTCCTTATATGTGTGATCCCATAGGTTTAAATCCTAAGCCGATAGCACAGGAATCATTTTTTTGTACCAATCGATGCGACCATCTAGCAATGATACCCAACATCCGGATAGATCAAAAAGTCACAATGCAACAATGACAAACCTGTGGAATATATTTACCGTATAATTCATCCCTTTAATCATGATACTGAAATGGATGATCTAGGGTTTACTGTCAACCCTATAATTCATCTATATTGTATTTCAAAATTTAGCATCCATCATATAGACTTTTTCGACCAAGGATTTGCTAAATTAAAATACAGCGATGCACTTGCTCAAGCACTTAGAGGGATCAATCTTCTCTTGACTCACACACCAACAAGCCAAGTACTTGACTGCACCTAGTAGCCTTCTATCACTGAACTAGAAAATCAGGTAGTCTGGTACCTAAGTACAGTGAGTTGCTTGCAAGTCACCATGGTTGTCTCAGGTCTAAGGGACACTTATATCCATATTCATCAGGGCTAATCTTGATAGAAGAAAAGCTCTAGAGTTGGTCACATTCAGTGCAGATGTACTCGTACATCTCACTTGCATGCCATGCCAGTATCTCAACACTCCTTAATTATGAGGACTTGATCGAATCCTCATTGCTCAATCAAATTGAGCTAATCAGTAATTGAATTGCTAATTAATCCTCCAAAAATATCTAAGTCCAAATCGAATTGATTACTGGACAACATAGTTTCATCAACATGAAACTCCTAAAGAGTCCCAATTCAGTGGGACTCTTGAACCCAGTATCCCAAATGAATGAAACTCGTGATCTTAGAGTCTCAAACTAGTGGGACTCCTGATCAGAGAGTCCTAAATGAGTAGGACTTAGAGTTCTAGTCTAGTGGAACTCTTAACCATAGTGTCCTAGGTCATTAAGACTCATGATCAGCCATTAGATCATATAGGAACTCCTTATGTGTGTGACCCCATAGATTCGAATCCTAAGTCGGTAGTACAGGAACTAATTTTTTATACCAATCGATGTGACTATCTAGTAATGATACCCGACATCCAAATAGGTCAAAAGATCACAACGCAACAATGACGAACCTATGGAATATGGTTACCATATAATTCATCTCCTTAATCATGATGCTCAAAAGGATGATCTAGAGTTTACTGTAAATCATATAATTCATCTACATTATATTTCAAAATTTAGCATCCATCATATAGACTTTTTTGATCGAGAATTTGCTAAATTGAAATATAGCGATGCACTTGCTCCAACACTTGGAGGGATCAATCCCATTTTGACTCATACACCAACAAGCCAAGTACTTGACTACACCCAGTAGCCTTCTATCTCTGAATTAGAAATTCAGATAGTTCGGTATCTAAGTACAATGAGTTGCTTGCAAGTCACCGTGATGGTCTTAGGTCTAAGGAATACTAATACACATATTCTTCGGGGCTAATCTTGATAGAAGAAAAGCTTTGGAGTTGGTCATATTCAGTGCAGATGTACCCATACATCTCACTTGCATGCCATGCCAGTGTCTCAATATACCTAGGTTATGAGGACAACCAACCTATATGGCACACAATGACCTATACTGAATAAATGTTCTCATCCTAAATAACAACGTATCTTTTGGTCGTGAATAATTTAAGGACTAAATGATAAATCCTCCTTTGTCAAATCTGGATAGTCATAAGGACTTTATCAAAACATAGAAGTTCATTAGTAGACAACAGAATTTATGATGAAAAATGTTAAAATAATTTTTATTATTTGATAATTCATATACAAGTATAATAAGTAGCACAACCATCAATAGACTGACGATTGACTTTGGGACATATTCTCAATAATCTCACACTTGGGCTAAAGGCAATCGGTGCAGTATCTAATACCTATCTTCGACTTAAAGTCGTTGAACTCCTTCACTGCAACAGCTTTAGTAAATGGTGTTAGATATATATGCCTTAGAAGCCAGAATTGCCAGACACTTGTAATACACTTCTAGGGGCAAAATTATAATTTTGACTATAAATAATAAAATGGGTTATTTTCCATCATAAATGTGTATTTAGTGTCTGTGATACATCCCTTAAGTTAATGATAATGATAATTCTTATTTTTAAGAGTTGAAAATTTAAGACAAGAATTTTCATTATTAACTCATAAAATGCTCCCGTCCGTAAGATCATCATAAGGATGGTGATTGATCCAGAAGGTTGGTGTATAATTGCTTCTTTATAGTAGATGAATCTTGAGTCTATAGTGTAGAGACACCAGAGCGAGAGTACAGGTACTTGTTAGAGAACTAGGGCACTGAGCGTGACCACCTCGAGCAGTCATAAGGAAGTCTACCTTCTCGTCGATGACTGACTTGAAGTTATAGTGGTGTGTCTGATTCTTTGATCTGAGGTGCATCGATAATTCATCTTGAGGGTGTTATAGTTTGACTACACCATGACTCGATCTCCTAGCCATTCGAAATCCTGAGGTGTATGTTGGCTATAGCATGTTCATTGTAGGAATTGGATTGCACCAAGATGGAATCTATCTACCTCGGTGGATGAGGAGCAGCCCTATGATGATCATGAGAATCAAGTCCATAAGCCCATGGCCATGGCAGAGTGAAATAATAGAAAGAGTTTCTATTAAGATTTTCACATCGGACTTGAATCGAATGATTAAATCATATGATAGAAATTAGGGTTTGACGAGTTCACCTTAACCCTAATCTGATCGGGGCTCAAGATAGAAGAACTTAATCACACAAGTAGCTGCACCGAGAGGTTCATTTTTAATTTTGATGGGTTGCCACCATATACTGCTAGGTGTCACTGGTGGATTTTGGGAGCAATTAGAATGATTTAGATGATCGATCATTCTAGTTGTCTGAATCAGAAGAGTTCTGATCCATCGAAAGAAGTTTCGATGATGTCGATGATAGAGATCATGACATATCCCATTACCATACAGAACTGAACCTAACTGGGTCACACAAATAAGGGTTTGGATCTGGATATCATCAATTGGACTAATCCTAGTTCAATTGATTTGAATTAGATTCAATTAGGTTCAAGAAAATCGTGCTAGCACATGATTGAACCTAACGTTCTCCTTTTATTATCATTAAAAGTTATCTCGACTGAGCCAAATGAGTTTGTGCTCACTCAGGTACCTTTACTTGATCTAACTAGAGCTTGTCCAGGTTAGAAAAAGGGTTGTCTTAATTTATGAGATAAATTTGAGACAACACCTACCATTTTCCGTCACGTACTAATTCTTGTCCTTTAACTTGGGTCAAACATTGACCTTTGACCCTTGGACATCTGCCCATGTGTCATGCACTTATTGGAGAGCAGATAGGGGTTTGTCCCCTTACTGAAATTTAGAAAGAAGAGGGTGCACACCTAGGGAGGTGTGCGCCCATGGATAGGGATGCCTGGAGTCCCATATAGATGGGACTCCAGGTTGCTTCTTGGATTCTACTTAGGTGACCCCTAGCTATAGACTTTGATCAGTCTTGGGCACCATCTAAGGATGAATTAGTGGGGCTCTCATCTAATTAAATCAAATGATGTCATTCCATCAATTTGATTTAGATTTAATTGCATGAAGCAATGTGATTGGCTGGGATGATGTGGCACTGCATGGCGCAGCAGGGTCTATATAAACCCTATCTGCGCCCAACTTTCAAAGAGTCCCCTCTTAGCCATGCACCAAGGCTGCCCCTCTTCCTCCTCCATGCCTTCTTCTAATCCTCTCTCTCCTCTTCACATCCAAAGAAAGTTGAGCTCCAGTTTGGTGCGATCCAGGTAAGAAAAAGCTGACGAGAAGGGAAGAAGGCAGCACTACTGCAGAGACGACAAGAGATCTTCAAAAGAAGTTTTGAAGATCCTTCAAATCAGATTCAGATCTAATTTTTGGAGAAGTGATAAAGAAGAAGAAGATCTCCAGATCTTGCTTGAGTGGATACCGATAGAGGCTAGGTGCTTATGTAGCTAGATCTAGAATCTCAGGCAATCAGTGGGATCATCAAAGGATAATCAGATTACACAATATCAAGGTATAAATTAAATTAGATTTAATTTATTTTTATTTTATTTATTAGATCTATAAAATTAGATCTAAAATATCTTAAAGCTGATCTAGATATATGAGAAAAATTTTTGAAATATCTCTCTTGATCCGATCAAATCTAAACAAACCTGATCCGAAAAATCAGAATTTCTCCTTCAACTGGTATCAGAGCTAGGTTCTCTAAATTATTTAGAATTAATTTTTATTTATTTTTGATTTAAGAATTAGGTGATTTCAAATATCACATGAGATGTGATTAGATCTAAAATTAAAAAAATTAAAATTAAATAATAAGGATCTAAGATTCTACAATATGCATGACTAGTTCTAAAATAGAATAGTTCTATATGAATAGTCTTGCATGATCATGATTTAATTTGATTAAATCATAATTTTAGATCTATTTATTTACTTTATTTTCTAATATTATAAATATTATAATAAGATCTAAAAAATAGAAAATAAAAATTATTTAATTTTTAGACATCATATGAGATATGATTGATGCATGTCTAGACTAGTTGTAGAATAGTTCTACATAATTATCTAGATTAGAATTTATTTTGATGTAGATCAATTTAAATCTAATTTTTTAGATTATTATGAGATAATTTAGATCTTAAAAATATGCATGATATGATACATGAGATGTATGCAAAATATGCCATAAAGTTAGATCTAATTTTTATATATGAGATATATGATATAGATCTAAAACTAGTTTTGTAGTATTTATATGTTCCTGATTAAGGCATTCCTCTTGGCCGTCCGATCATAAGAACAAAGAAGGATTTAAAGGCCCTCTCTTTCCATTCGATGGGGTGTTCTTATGATGTGTAGGGGTGCTGCGACATTCGTCCTTAATCAGAAATCCCAAAACTTACTTTCTGCAAAATCCCTAGATCCTGAAACCCTAGGATTTATTGTGCATATTTTGTTTATGAACCCTACTTTAATTAAAAATTAAGATTATGAAATATTAATTAGGTCTAAAATTGAGAATTTTAGATCTAAGACATATTCATAATACTGGGTTCGGGCTTGGGTAGCTCAATTAGGTCTAAGCGGTTGATCAAACCGAATCAAGAGTTGGTTAGATGGGATCAACAATGCTTAAATTGACCAGCCTAATAGGATTAAGTCTGGGTCAAGATCGAGTCACGAGTGATCGATCAAGCAAGACCTAATTAGGCTCAGAGGTTAGAGTCTGGATTGTAGGCTAACCCAATTGGTTCTGGCTCAATAATTTGGTGTCTAAGGTAAGTTTGGCACATACGACCGACTGGTTTTTAATTGGAAGCTACTCGACCTGAATGCATTCTTGTACGAGTTAATGGCATATTCCTTCCACCGGTCTCACTTACCTGGCCATATCTGTTGACACAGTTCTGATCTGAGGTGGTCAATAATCCGAGCTAACCCATGCCACTAGGTTAGTCATAATTGTTATGACTATGACAAGTCTAGTTTAATGAGACCTGAATCAATTCTCCCTAAGAAAAGATTAAGTCTGAGGTCTTCCACCATTGTAGATGTGCGGGCCCTTCCCGGGGTTGATTGTTCTCGGCTGGATACAGTGGCTCAGTTGCACCAAGAAAGATGCAACCATGTCTATTAGGCATTGGATGCTATGGGCTGGAGGATGAGTTGGGCTCAATATTTTGGATACGGTGAGAGACTCAATTAGGAAATCCCAGTCTATGCAAATGGTGGGTCTGACTTAACTAAGGAGTGGATCAATATTTCGGATATGGTGAGATTCATGAATTAGAGACCAAGTTTGGGTGCACCATGATTAGAGAATCATTGAACAAGAGTTGTTCACTCATTGGCTAACCCATCACCAATAACTGTTAGGTGAGGTGATGAGTCAGTTGGTGAGACCGCACCACCCACTAGAAATCATTAATCATGGAGATTTTTGCATCTCTACAGAGAGAGTGAAGGGATCCGAGAAAATAGTGAAAGCTAATTTATTTAAAAATAAAATCTCTAAATAAATTGGTCAAGTCTTAATTACAATATCTAACTAGAATCTTTGACTCTCTACAGAAAAATATCTGCATCCAACCCACTAGCACGTATCCTGGACACACATAGACTAACCGAACCCAATTATAAAGATTGGCTCAGGAACTACAAAATTATTTTGGGTTTCAAAAGGTTAACTCATGTGTTGGATCAGGATCCTCCCATCATACCAGCTCGTCCATCTGATGAACAGAGAGCATCTCTTAAAAAGTGGACGGACGAAGATAACAAGGCCAGATATTACATGTTGGGCTCGATGTCTGATGAGCTCCAGCGCCAACATGAAGATATCAGGACTGCTCGCCAAATGTTGGCTCACCTATAAGGAGATGTTTGGTGAACAGAGTCGCGCAGCCAAGTATCAAGTCACGAAACGACTTTTTAAGGCTAAGATGCGTGATGGGCAGTCAGTCCAAGATCACTGTCTGATGATGATCAAGGACATGGAAGAGCTTGAGAAGCTCGGTGTGAAGTTAGACTTGGATCTGCAGAATGATATTATTCTGCAATCCTTGACTGATGCATATGGGCAATTCATCATGAATTACCACATGCATAAACTTCAAAATTTCTTGGCCGAATTAATGAACATGCTGGTTACCGCTGAGCTTTCTATGAAAGGTTCTAAAGGCTCAGTTCTTGCTATGGAATGGACTTCTTCCAAAAGAAAGTCTTTCAAAAAGAAAAAAAAGTCTATGAAAAAGCAGAAGGTGGAAGGAGGAAAGAAAAAAAGGTAGAGCTAAAAAAAATGGCCTTTGACAAAGGAAAGTATTTCCATTGCAACAGCGACGGCCATTGAAAGCGGAACTGTCCCTACTTACCTGGCCACCCTGAAAAACAAGAAGGAAGGTCCTTCTGGAGGTATGCTCGTTATTGAGTCTAACCTTACGATTTCTTCTGCATCCAGTTGGGTGCTTGACTCTGGTTCTAGTGCTCATCTTGTGCACTTCCATGCAGGGTCTTGAGGATAGCAGGAGGCTGAGGGATGGAGACATGATCCTACGTGCATCGGTAAAATGGAGCAAGAGTTGCTGCAGTGGCCGTGGGAACATACCCTCTTCGATTACCATCTGGTTTAGACTTAGTTTTGAAAGACTGTTATTATGTGCCTGCAGCTAGCAGGAATTTGATTTCTATTTCATGCCTTAGCACTTAGAAGGCTATGTGAATTACCTTTTCTTAAGGACCATTGTAACATTCTTTATGAAAGAAATAAAATTGCAAGTAATTTTCTTATTAATGGTCTTTATCAGTTACATATTGATGTATCCTATTTTTAACTATCGAGCAAAATGTGAATGCCAAAACGACCTAGGGATAGTCCAAACGATAGATATCTATGGCACCTGAGATTAGGTCATATAGCAGAAGATAGGATCAACAAATTGGAGAAAAATGGGCTATTGAGTCCATTGACTTCGAGTCATATCCAACTTGTGAATCTTGTCTTCAAGGCAAAATGACTAAACTCCCTTTTGTAGGACATGGGGAAAGGGCCACAGATCTCCTTGCCCTAGTACATACTGATGTGTGCGGCCCATTTGATGTGCCGGCTAGAGGCAATTTTGTCTACTTCATTACCTTTACCGATGATCTTATCTAGGTATGGGTATGTGTATCTTATGAGACACAAGTCTGAAGCTTTTGAAAAGTTCAAAGAATTCAGACATGAAGTAGAAAAACAAACTAGAAAAACCCATTAAGGTTCTTCGATCAGATCGAGGAGGTGAATACCTTAGTCAAAAATTCCTAGACTATCTCAAGGAAAATGGCATAGTCTCTCAATGGACTCCACCAGGAACACCTCAACTCAACGGAGTTTTAGAATGGAGAAATCGAACTCTATTGGATATGGTTCGATCCATGATGAGCTTCACAGACCTCCTTGATTTTCTTTGGGGACACTCATTGTTAACTTCAATTTATCTACTGAATAGGGTTTCCCTCTAAAACCGTTCCTACCACACCGTATGAGATATGGCATGGTAAGAAACCAAGTCTGAGTCATCTCAGAATTTGGGGTTGTCCGGCTCATGTCAAAAGACAACAAGCGGACAAGTTAGAGTTTAGGTCCTTCAGAGCTCGATTCATAGGATATCCTAAAGAGTCATTAGGATACTATTTCTACATTCCAGAAGACCACAATGTGATTGTGAGTCGACATGCCATCTTTCTTGAAAAATAGTTTATTCAAGATAGCGGCATTGGAAAGCAGATCAAGCTTGATGAGAAAGTCTCACAAGTAACAACGAGCTAAGGACCAAATTGGAACCAAATCAGGTTGAGCCAATAAGAACACTACCTCCTCCACCTCGTAGATCGGAAAGAGTTTTCCATCCTCCTGAGAAGATACTTAGGTATTATTTCAGAGAAAGTAGAGGAAAATGTTCCTCGTAGGTAATGGTGCTCATGGTGATGATCCCAAAACCTACAACGAGGCGATATCAGATATCGACTCCGAGAAATGGCTAGAGGCAATGCAAGTCAGAAATTGACTCGATGCACTCAAACCAAGTCTGGACCTTGGTAGATCCACCAGAAGGTATAGTACCTATTGGGTGTAAATGGATCTTCAAGAGAAAGATTGGTGCAGATGGAAATGTGGAGACATTCAAGGCTAGACTAGTGGCAAAAGGTTATAGTCAACGCGAAGGCATTGACTATCAGGATACCTTTTCCCAGTAGGCTATGCTAAAATTCCATCCGCACATTGCTTGCCATTGCAGCCTATTTCGATTATGAAATATGGCAAATGGACGTGAAAATGGCATTCTTAAATGGATATCTTGAGGAAGATATCTATATGGAACAGCCGCTAGGTTTCACATCCAGTGATACTGATCACAAGGTTTGCAAGCTGCAAAGGTCCATATATGGACTTAAGCAAGCATCTCGGAGCTGGAACACTCATTTCAATGATGTGATCAAAATTATTTGGTTTCATCAAAAATGAAGAGGAACCATGTGTTTTCAAAAAGGTCAGTGGGAGCGCTGTTGTCTTCCTCGTATTGTACGTGGATGACATCCTCCTTATTGGGAATGATATTCCCATGTTGACATAGTCAAAATATGGTTGTCCAAGGAATTCTCCATGAAAGACCTAGGTGAAGCATCCTTTATTCTAGGAATTAAGGTCTATAGGGATAGACCGAATAGGATGCTAGGACTTTCACAGAAGATGTACATAGAGGAAGTACTAAAGAGGTTTAGTATGGAAAACTCTAAGAGGGGATTAATACCCTTCAGACATGGTATTCATCTTTCCAAGAAGATGTGCCCTAGCACACCTGAGGAAATAGAACGCATGAGCAAGATCCCTTATGCTTCTGCAATAGGGAGCCTCATGTATGCCATGCTATGTACACGACCTGATATAGCCCATGCTGTGAGTGTCACAAGCAGATATCAGTCAAATCCAGGTGAAGAACACTGGACTTCTGTGAAATGTATCCTTAAGTACTTGAGAAGAACTAAGGATATGATGTTGGTCTTTGGTAATGGAGAACTCCAAGTCCAGGGGTATACAGACTCGGATTTCATGTCCGATGTAGATGATCGAAAGTCGACATCTGAGAGTCTATTTGTGTGCAATGGTGGAGCTGTCAGGTTGAAAGAGTTCCAAGCAAATAGTGATAGCAGATTCCACCATGGAAGCAGAATATATCGCTGCATCAGAAGGCTGCAAAGGAAGCATTCTGGTACAAGAAGTTTGCTGCAGAGAATCGGAGTAATGCCATCAGATGCCATTCCTCTATACTATGACAATAATGGCACCATAGCCCTTGCTAAGGAGCCGAGGTCTCACCAAAAATCCAAGCACATCGAGCGGCGATACCACCTCATCTATGATTACCTCGAGAAGGGTTACATTGAGGTCAAGAGAGTCAACTCCGCAGACAATGCGCAGACCCACTTATAAAGTCGTTGGGCTAGCAGAAGATCGAAGCCCATCTTGAGAAGATGGGACTTAGACTTTGTAGCCAATTGGCTTTAGGACAAGTGGAAGATTGTTAGATATATGTGCCCTAGAAGCCAGAATTGGCTGACACTTGTAATACACTTCTAGGGCAAAATTATAATTTTGACTATAAATAATAAAATGGATTATTTTCTATCACATATGTGTATTTAGTGTCTGTGATACATCCTTTGAGTTAATGGTAATGATAATTCATATTTTCAAGAGTTGAAAATTTAAGACATGAATAATTCATTATTAACTCATAAAATGCTCCTGACCATAGGATCATCATGAGGATGGTGATTGATCCGAAAGGTTGGTGTACAATCGCTTCTCTTTAGTAGATGAGTCTTGAGTCTACGGTGTGGAGACACCGGAGCGAGAGTATAGGTACTCGTTAGAGCCAGGGCATTTGAGCATGACCACCTCTGAGTATATAAGTAAAGTCTACTGATAGGAAACGGCGGTCTGTATTTATAAGACACCTGTTTTATCAATTTAATCCGACTTCTTAAAATTATTAAAATTGCGTAAGATAGTAGTTGAGTCGGCGTTCGAACCAAGAAGAGTAGTGTTTTAGTTTTGAAATCTTTAATTTTGGAAAGAAAAGAAGAAAAGGATTTGAGTTTTCAATCAAAGTGAGTCGGAATATTAAAAGTACAAATTAAAAAGGTGTCAGAAATTGAAATTTGGACTAAAGACCTATAGTTAGATCTTAGCATCTACTGCAAGCATAATTTAAAGTGCAGAACATTAAATTGCCAATAAAAAAAGAAAGAAATTAAAATATAAAAATAAAAATTTTTATTAACTAACAATTTCAAAATTATAAATACTAAAATTTAAATAAAACAAGACAATAAATAAATAGCCTGATTCGACTGGAGTCGCATTGGCAGAAAGATGTGTAGAAGCCTCGGCCTTCTTCTCGACACCGTTGCTTTCGAAGCAGCCTTTAACCCATAGCCCTGGCTTCGCCCTGTACCAAAGCTTCACCTTGATCGGAGATATCAATTTTTTGAGCCTGGGGTCCTTTTTATAGAGCTAGGATGGGCTGGATATTTTTCTAAAGGCAATATGGGACTATAGCCTTTGTAACGTAAAAAATACAAAAAATTCGGATAAAATTTTCAATTCAAATAGTCTGATTGACTCTGCTAAAATCTGATAAAATCCAGCATTCAACAAAAATCCAACGATCCAAAAAATCCATCAAAATCGGAGCAGATAAGCTCAGACGGTCGGATTAATTCGTGGCCGTGATCAGCTTGATCGAGGAAATCTGGCCGCAAATCGCGCTTCAGGAGTCATTGATCGCACCGACGCATTCTGGACATCGGATCACGCCTGGATCGAGCGCTGCCATCCGATGGTGATCCCGCATGATGTTGTATCTGAATAAATTCGGAAGCAACCACAGCCGTCCGATCCTGACCGCAAAACACCACATCCGTCCGATCACGCAATAAACTGTTCCCATGGACGCGTTGGACCGACCCGACCGTACACCGCAACCAATCAGCGCCGGCTGTTGTCGATGAAAAGATTGAATATCCCTTGTGAGCCATGATAAACTTTTGTAGACCTTAAGGGGTCTAGGTCTCACCACGTGGCAATCTCGATTCGCACGAAATTTGCCTGAGCTGGCGGTCCAACGCCTGGATCGTGTCACCGGCTGATTGGCTTCAACGTTGAGTTGGCCTTGATGGCTCGTTGGCTTGGTGCTCGGCTTGCGGAGCCAGCTGAGCCGTTTTTTTTTTATTTAATTTTTATTATTTTATATTTTTAAAAATCATATCTTTTCATTTTAGCTCCGTTTTACTGAAATTATTTCGTTGTGATCAAAAAATGAGCTCTCTCTAATTGAATATAAATTTTATTTTGTTAATTTATTATTAATTTATTATATTTTTAATTATTTTTACTATTAATAAAAATATGAATTTTTCAAAAATTATAATTAAATTGATTATTAATTCTTAAAAAATTAATATCAATTAATGATAAATTAATACTTTTATGGTGAATTTATGATGTTATCACACCCCCCAACTTAAGCTAATTAGCTCATCCTCGGTAGAAGAAGAATATTAGTTATTAAAATACCTTTAATAACTTTAGGTTTTCGATATTTTGACCTAAAGCAATTTTCAATGGCCATTTAGAATATTCAAGGTAGAGCTTAATGAGATATATATTGGGGTAATAATACTATCAATCAGAAAAATTAGTATAAGAAATAAATTTTATCCAGAACTTTTTCTAATATTCCACTTTTATCTCTGATTGTCTAAACTTTCATATAGGCAGGTATATTGCTATTCCATCATTCATTTATTAATTTTTATTTTCACATGACACACTTTTTGACGCATATATCATTGACTACTTAAAGGCAACGGTGCCCGGTACTCGTGGAACAAATTTTTTTTTTTTTTTTTTATTTTTTTTATATGTAACCACATTGAGTGTCTTAACTTCTTAAAGCTTTTCTATATTGATCAATGAGCGGTCTTGGCCAATGATCCCAAACCAGTTGCTTTAGGCACTAGGTAATACAGATACCCGGGCTTACTACTCGATCAATATAGCTACGAGTTAAGACTAGCTTTAACAACGGCTTCTTTGCCATTCCCACCTTTTGACGCGAAACTCAATTGCATTGCTTGGCAAAGAGAGCCGCGGTTACTCAGTGAGAAGTACTTGAAAACATATTTATTAAAATAAATTTTTATGAAGAACCCTACACAAGCTATAAATAAGAGACTTTTCTTGTAGATCTAGTAGAAATAATAGAAATGCTCTAAGAAAAATTTTTAGGTTCTAGACTTACACCTCATTTATTGAATTTCTTAATATTTGATTCTCAATATCTCATAGATTCTCTAAATCTGATATCAATTTTTTTTTTAAAATGCTTGTATTAATTCGATTCATATAAGCATAATCAAGTATCTAAATACTAAATTACTAACTTTTTCGTTAAACTTAAAATTTATTAAAATTTTATTTTTTTTCCTCCCCCAATTAATCGACATAAGTCATCAATGGAGAAAAAAAATAAAGGATGATAAAAAGAAATGAAAGAATACACCATAAACTCGTATAATATATTTTTTTATTATTTATTAATTTATTATATTTATTTTATTTGGGTCCAGCACATGCCTATTTACAATTTGAGCTCTCCCTCCAACTTTATTCAAAATCGTAAAAAAGAAATAAGATATTAGATAAAAACTTAAATATGGGTAATGCCATCCCAACAGAAGCGCTTAGATTATACCAGTCTCAGCCAGACACATAATGTCTCACTAATCCTGTGTCGAATATATGAATGACAAATTCCAATGATTATGGATGTTCCAATCTCAGAATTTGATGTTGATTTTAATCCCATTTATGAATATATTTCACATGTTAATTTTAGTAGGATAATATTTTATGATTCCAATTCAGACCCATATTTAATTAGAATATACTCCATTCTAAGTATCTTCTAAAATGCATCAAAAATGGGAAAGTTTTTGTATTAGGAGTTAAGTTTGATTAATGGTGCTTGGAATGGTGACTAAAGGCGGTTTTAATTTGGGAGGTAAATTAATAAAGTCTGCTTAAACCAACTCATTGATATTTCATTACATGCTTTTTGATTTTTATTAGAAGAACCAGCTCTAGGTTGAAGGGAATTAGCGACGATTAGATTTATAAAGTCTCGGTAAATAATCTACTTCTCTTTTCCCTTATTTCTATTCTCATTTAACTGGAACTAGCATCAGTACTAATTCCTGGCATTGGGTTCTTCTATGTGGGTTAGTCTCATACTAACCATCTGCTTCTTAAATTTTTATTTTGCCGCAAGCATCAGTACTAGCCTCTCTCATCCTGTCTTGGTATGGTTCATAAGAATCCTATAGCTTTTAAGTTTCAGGAATTACTTTGTATTTCAAATTGGAGATTCTTAGATGAAAATATTAGAATTGATAATTTAACCAGGTGGTTTTGGTCGGTCATGTAGGTGGGTTATTTAAAAATTTGGTAGTTTGGTAGTTGATCTAGTTCTCTCCTCATGTTAGGACTCACATAATTGTCCTTATTTGAAAGTTTCTAGTCTGCGCGATAGATGGCTGTTGAGTTAAATTAATTGTATGAAGTTGGTTAAATCTATCATCAGCTAGATTGTCTGTTGAGGAAGGTGGGTATGAAGCGATTATAAATGAGGCTGGTTAAATCCTGACTAGCTGACCATTAATTAAGCATAATTTTGTATTTTGCTCAAGTTAAAATTTGGGGTTTGGAGCCTGAGTCTGTTGGGATGTCAAGAAATTAAAGTCTCCCAATCTAATTATATGAATTTGAAAATGATCATTAATCAATTTGGAGTTAATCCTTGATACGCTTGAACTTGTTCTGGATAAAATATGGAAACTGTGCCAGTTCATCAGGATATTCCACTTACATGATGGTTGGACTAGCACAGATTGAATAATTCTCACTGATAATTAGAAGATTGTTGACCTAGGTAGGAGTTGATCTATTTCTGATAAGAAGGTCAAACTTTATCAATTTTTGACTATTAGACTTTATATTAGCCATTTGATTATTAATGTTTATACGAATCAACCATTATTAAGTTACAACTAAATCAGAAAAAGCAATTTCCTACCATGCTGTATTAGTGTAACCCTAATGTAATTGGTTTAAAATTAGAATATTTTTATTTATATTTTTTTATTATTATTATAATTTTTTATATTAATTTTTTTTAATTATTTTTATTTATTAATTTTAATTTATTTTATTTTAATTTAATTTTAATTTTAGTTAGTTTTAATTTTTATTTATTTTATTTTTATTTTATTTTAAGAGGAGTAAAAAAAGAAAAGAAAGAAAGAGTTCTTAAAAAGAAGAGTCCTAAAGGCGTCATAGAACTAAGAGAGAGAGAGAGAATTAGTTTAATTAAGTTTGATATTCGTTAGCAATCAAATTGGTCAATCAAAATCTGACTAAGGATATCTCTAAATCTAGACAGCTCCTAACTGTCAAGGTCACCTTCAAGCCTCAAGTGTAAACGTCATATAGCCAATCAAACTGTCAAGGTAAGTGTGATACGGTGGGGGAGTCCCCCGTTGCTTTGCCTTAGACACGATTGTGCTTGCCAGGTAAGCGAAAAGAACCAATAGAAACCACCTTCCTTCGGCGCGCAGTCGTCCCTGAACCATTTCCATAGAAACCAGTCAAATTAACTTATCCTAACCAGGTTTCAAACCTTAGATTGCCTTTAATCCTATTGCAGCTCATTCCTAGGGTGAATGTCTAATATTTATTATTAAATTAAGCTTAGTCATGCCAGATCTGGTTGGTTGGTTTGTGGGCTAGAGGAAGCGGTGGATCAATCCCCACCTTATTCATTATTTAATTGGTGTGCCCCTTTAATTTGATTTTAATATGAATATGCACAAGAAAAAAATTCATCAAAGGATTTTAGCAATTTTAAACTAAGATGCATACAACTTATTGAATTCTGAAAAGGCTTAACCTTGCTCCAACAATCACCAAAAAAAAAATAAAATAAAATATAAGATAAAAATAAATTTAATATGATGCATGCTCTAAACAATTAGGGTTTCTAATCTTATCATGAGGGCCTTTTAATTAGGTTTAAATGGATATTTTTTTTTAAATTAATTTAAAAATAAAATAAATAAATAAATAAAAAGAAAGAGACTAGCGTTTAGGATTGATCTTACCAAAGATGCTTTCTTCGTTTTCTTACTTCTTTTTTTTTCTTACAAATAAATAAAAAATTTAGTAAGCAATATTAAAAAATATAATTAATTTACAAAAAAAAATCAAAGAAATCAAAGAAAAAAAAATAGCATCTATTCCTCCCCGACAACGGCACAAAAACTTGTGCATTTGCCGGGAGTTATTTTTAATAAATCAAAAAAATCAAAATCAAAATCTAAAAATCTTCCGCAACGGCCGCAAACTTGATAGGAACGCGGTCTCTGTCGTAAGACACCGTGTTTATCAGTTTAATCCGACTTCTTAAAAATTATTAAAATTGCGTAGAGATAGTAGTGAGTCGGATCGAATCCACAGGGAAGGTAGTGTTTTAGTTTGAAATATTTGATTTTTTGGAAAGAAAAGAAGAAGAAGGATTTGAGTTTTCAAAATCAAAAATAGTAGTTAGAATATAAAAGTTAAAATTAAAAGGTGCAGAAAATTTAAATTTGTACTAAGATCTACTAGTTAGATCTTAGCATCTACTTGCAAAGCATAATTTAAAAGTGCAAAAATTAAATTGCAATAAAAAAAGCAAGAAATTAAATATAAAAATAAAAATTTTTATTAACTAAAATTTCAAAATTTAAAATACAAAAATTAAAAAAAAGACAATAAAATAAAATAGCCTGATCTCTGATCTTGGATCGCATTGCAGAAAGATGGTGTAGAAGTCGGCTCTTCTTCTCGGCACCGTTGCTTCGAAGCAGCCTTTACCTATAGCCTAGCTTCGCCCTGTACCAAAGCTTCACCTTGACGGAGATATCAATTTTTGATGGCCTGGGGTCCTTTTTATAGAGCTTAGGAGGGCTGGATATTTTTCTAAAGGCAATATGGGACTAATAGCCTTGTAATCGTAAAAATACAAAAAAAATTGGATAAAATTCAATCAAAATAGCTCTGATATGACTCTGCTAAATCTGATAAAATCCAGCGTCAACAGAAATCCAACGCGTCCAAAAATCATCAAAATCGGATGCAGATAAGCTCAGATCGGGTCAGAATTAAATTCTGGCCGATGGATCGCGGCTTGATCGAGGAAATCTGGCCGCAAATCGTGCTTCGGAGTCTTGATTGCCGCCGTAGCTTCTGGACCGTGGATCATCGTCTGGATCGAGCGCTGCCATCCGATGTGATCCGCGTGATGTTTGTATCTGAATAAAATTCGGAAGCAACCACAAGCCATCCGATTCCTGACCGCAAACAACCACATCCGTCCGATCGCGCAATAACTTTCCCATGGACCGCATGGACCCGCCGCACTGCACACAGCAACCAATTAGCGCCGCTGTTGTCGGATGCAAAAGACTGAATTATCCTTGTGAGCCACGATAAATTTCTTTTTGATGACCCTTAAGGGGTCTAGGTCCACCACGTGGCAATCTCTGATTCGCCGGAATTTGCTGAGCTGCGGTCCACGCCTGGATCGTGGACCGGCTGATGGCCTCAACGACTGAGTCGGCTGATGGCTCGGCTTGCGGAGCCGGCTGAGCCCGTTTTTCCTTTTTTATTTAATTTTATTTAATTTTATATTTTTAAAAAATTCATATCTTTTTCATTTTAGCTCTGTTTTACTTGAAATTTATTTCGTTGTGATCAAAAAAATGAGCTCTTTCTATTGATAATAAAATTTTATTTTTTAATTTTTATTAATTTTTATTATTTTTTAATTAATTTTTTAATTAATAAAAATATGAATTTTTCAAAAATTATATATAAATTGATTATTAATTCTTAAAAATTAATATCAATTAATTGATAAATTAATACTTTTATTGATGAATTTATGATGCTTATCATCTACCTTCTCGTCGATGACTGACTCGAAGCTGCAGTGGTGTGTCTGCTTCTTTTACCTGAGGTGCATCGACAGTTCATCTTGAGGGTGTTATAGTTTGACTACGCCATGACTCGGTCTCCTAGCCATTCGAAATCTTGAGGTGTATGTTGGCTATAGCATGTTCATTGTAGGAATTGGATTGCACCAAGAGAGAATCTATCTACCTCGGTGGATGAGGAGCAGCCCTATGATGATCATGAGAATCAAGTCCATAAGCCCATGGCCATGGCAGAGTGAAATAATAGAAAGAGTTTCTATTAAGATTTTTACATCGGACTTGAATTGAATGCTTAAATCATATGATAGAAATTAGGGTTTGACGAGTTCACCTTAACCCTAATTTGATTGGGGCTCAAGATAGAAGAACTTAATCACACAAGTAGATGCACCAAGAGGTTCATTTTTAGTTTTGATGGGTTGCCACCATATACTGCGAGGTGTCACTAGTGGATTTTGGAAGTAATTAGAATGATTTAGATGATTGATCATTCTAGTTGTCTAAATCAGAAGAGTTCTGATCCATCGAAAGGAGTTTCGATGATGTCGATGATGGAGATCATGACATATCTCATTACCATATAGAACTGAATCTAACTGGATCACACAAATAAGGGTTTAGATCTAGATATCATCAATTGGACTAGCCTAGTTCAATTGATTTGAATTAGATTCAACTAGGTTCAAGGAAATCGTGCTAACACACGATTGAATCTAACATTCTCCTTTTATTATCATTAAAAGTTATCTCGACTAAGCCAAATGAGTTTGTGTTCACCCAGGTACCTTTACTTAGTCTGACTGGAGCTTGTCTAGATCAGAAAAAGGGTTGTCTTAATTTATGAGATAAATTTGAGACAGCACCTGCCATTTTTCATCTTCTGCTAATTCTTGTCCTTTGACTTTGGTCAAACATTGACCTTTGACCCTTGGACATCTGCCCATGTGTCACGCACTTATTGAAGAGCAGATAGGAGCTTGTCCCCTTACTAGAATTTAAAAATTTTAGGGTGCACACCTAGGGAGGTGTGCGTCTATGGATAGGGATGCCTGGAGTCCCATACAGATGGGACTCCAGGTTGCTTCTTGGATTCTACTTAGGTGACCCCTAGCTATAGACTTTGACCAATCTTGGGCACCATCTAAGGATGAATTAGTAGGGCTCTTATCTAATTGGATCAGGTGATGTCATCCTACCAATCAAATTTAGATCTGATTGTAGGAAGCAATGTAATTGTCGAGATGATGTGGCACTGCATGGCACAGGAGGATCTATATAAACCCTATCTGCGCCCAACTTTCAAAGAGTCCCCTCTTAGCCATGCCCCAAGGCTATCCTTCTCCCTCCTCCATGCCATCTTCTAATCCTCTCTCTCCCTCTCCATGCCTAAAGAAAGTTGGGCTCCAATTTGGTGCGATCCAGGCAAAAAAATGCTGACGAGAAAGGAAGAAGGTAGCACTACTATAGAGACGATAATAGATCTTCGAAAAGAGTTTTGAAGTTCTCTAGATTAGATCCAGATCTAATTTTTAGAGAAGTGATAAAGAAGGAGAAGATCTCCAAATCCAATCTAAGTGGATACTGGTAGAGGCCAGGCATTTGCGTGGCTAGATCTAGAATCTCAGGCAATCAGCAGGATAATCAAAGGATAATCAAATTATCCAATATCAAGGTATAAATTAAATTAAATTTAATTTATTTTTATTTTATTTATTAGATCTATAAAATTAGATCTGAAATATCTCAGATCTGATCTAGATACATGAGAAAAATTTTTAAAATATCTCTCTTGATCCGATCAGATCTGAATGAACCTAATCCAGAAAATCAGGATTTTTCCTTCAAATGGGTCGGTCAGGTTCTCCTTCTCATCGATCTTCTAAAGGTCAACATCATCTTGATCCATAATTTCTTGGACAAGATGGAAGTAGCACAGAATATGCTTCATCCGTTGGTATGCTTTAGGTTTCTTCGCCTAAGCAATGACTCCAGCGCTATCACAATAGAGCAGAACTGGACCATCAAGGGAGGATGCTACTCCAAGCTCGGTGATGAATTTTCTCAGTCATACCACCTCTTTGGTGGCATCTGATACAGCAACATACTCTACCTCACAAATTGAATCAACCACAGTATGCTACTTGGAACTCTTCCAGCAGACGGTTCCATCATTAAGGGTGAATATATATCCCGACACACTCTTGCTATCATCATGATCAGGCTGAAAATTGGAGTCCGTGAACCCCATCAGTTTCAAGTCCAATTCACCATATACAAGCCACTGGTCCTTAGTATTTCTTAAATACTTTAAGATGGTTTTAACAACCTTTCAGTGGTTGTCCTATGGATCAAATTGATATCTACTCACTATCCCTAATGAGTATGCCACGTCTTATCATGTACATGTCATGGCATACATGATAGAATCCACTACCGAAGCATATGGTATTCTACTCATACGCTCTCTTTCCAGAGGTGTTATTGGACAATCCCTATTTGAAAGAGAGATTCCATGGCCTATCAGTAGATAGTCTTTCTTGAAATTCTCCATGCTGAATTATTTTAGCACAGTGTCAATGTATGTAGATTGGGAAAATCCAAGCAACCTTTTAGATCTATCTCTAAAGATATTCATCCCTAGGATGTAGGAAGCTTCTCTCAGATCTTTCATGGAGAACTATGATGACAGCCAGATTTTTATTTCTTGTTATGCAGGGACATCATTCTCGATTAAGAGAATGTCATCCACATATAATACTAGGAATACTATTGTTGAACCATTAGCGCACTTGTATATGCAGAGCTCCTCTTCATTCTTAACGAAGCCATACATTTTAATTGTTCTATCAAATCATATGTTCTAGCTCTGAGATGCTTGCTTAAGTCCATAAATAGACCTTTGAAGCTTACACACCTTAGACTCATTTATGGATGTGAATCCTTCAGGCTGTAACATATACACCTCTTCATTTAGCTCTCCATTTAGAAAAGCCATTTTCACATCCATCTGCTAGATTTCATAGTCCAGATAGGCAGCAATGGCAAGCATAATCCAAATGAATTTGAGCATCGCCATAGGAGAGAACATCTCATCATAGTCAATACCATAATGTTGACGATATCTTTTGGCAACCAGACGGGCTTTATAGATCTCCATCTTTCCTTCGGTGCTCCTTTTTCTTTTGAAGATCCACTTACACCCTATGGGTTTTATCCCTTCGGATGGATCAACCAATGTCCATACATCTTCATGGATTCCATTTTAGATTTCATGGCCTCAAGCCATTTCTTTTGGATAACCTATAAAACTATACTTATCAGACTAAGGTCCGAGCTTGTCTGTCATTAAATGTTTGATATAAGTTGGACACCCCCAAACTCTAAGGTGTGAAAGCATTGGCTTACACTCTGTCCATATCTCATATGGTGTTTTATTAATAGATTTACTCGAAACCCTATTTAGAATATAACAAGCTGACTCGAGCACCTATCCCCATAGGAAGATTGGCAAACAAGCAAACTTCATCATGGATCGAACCATGTCTAACAGGATCCGATTTCTCCTTTCAAACGAACCATTATGTTGTGGTGTTTCAGGAGGGATCCATTGGGAGAGAATTTTGTTCTCCCCAAGATATGTTAGAAACTCATTAAAAAGGTACTCACCCTCTCGATCAGATTAAAGTGTTTTAATACTCTTTCTAGTTTGCTTTTCTACATCATTTTGAAATAGTTTGAACATTTCAAATGACTTCGACTTATGCTTCATTAAATATATGTATCCATACCTCGATAGGTCATCTGTGAAGGTTATGAAGTAGAAATTCCACCTCTAGCACTTGAGCTCATGGGTCCACATACATCCGAATGTACTAGACTTAGGAGTTCAATGGCTCGTTCACCTTTTTCAGTAAAAGATGACTTGATCATCTTACCAAGAAGACAGGACTCATAGGTTAAAAGTGATTCACGATCACTAACCTCAAAAATTTCTTCTCGAGTTAATCTGTTAATTCTATTCTTGTTAATATGACCTAGCCTACAGTGCCAAAGATATACATCAAACACATCACTAATTCTAGAGCATTTACCGAAGGATTAAACCACATTAACAGGCATAGAAAGTTAATAAATTTTGTTATTCAATTATTCAATAAAAATTATAACACCATTCAAAATGACATTACAAAATTTTTTTTATTGATATTTTAAAATCATTTAGGACCAAAAGGCCTATAGAAATGACATTCAATAAGAAAGTTGGACAAAAATGACATTCATTAAGAATAACTTTATAAGAATTAATTACAAGGTTCATGATTTCTAAAGCTAAAATTGAAACTTGTCTTCCATCTCCAACATTCAGGAACCTCTCATCTTGATCAAATCTCCTACTGACCTGCAAGCCCTGCATAGAATTACAAATATGATAAGGGCTTCCAATATCTAATATCCAAGCAGTAGAATCAAATAAGAAAAAATTGCAAGGTGTTATCATATAATTACCTTTCCTAGCAACCACTTGCTTCTTCCTCGACTTGTTCGAGTCCAGGAAGGCAATGTATAGAGGACAGTTCCTCTTCCAGTGCCCCAACTTCTTGCAAAAAAAGCACTCTGCCTGACTCTGGTCAGACTTGCACTTCTTGGTCCAACCCTATGCAGTCGTCTTGGTGTTTGGCTGCACCTTCTTGTTCTTCTTTCCTTTCTTAAAGAGTCGATGACCAGAAGAAGACCCTCCCACTACATTCACCATCTTCTTATGGAGTTGGTGATCCTTCTCAAAGTTCTGTAGCAACCCCAACAATCCATGGTAGTTGACTGCAGGCTTTGTCATTCTGAAATGAGTTAGAAAGGGAAGGAAGAACTTGGGCAAGAAATTAAGGATCGCATCATTACCAAGTTGCTCATGTAGAGAAAAGTCCAGCTTGCTAAGGTGCTTAATCATCTCAATTATGTATAATACATGATCGGTGCTTGAGGTCCCATCCCTCATCCGAGCATTGAAAATGGCATAACCTATTTTATGCCTTTCAATGTCATTAGGCATGCCAAAGAAGTCATTTAATATATGAAGTATCTCCTATGGCTGGGCATTTTCAAACCTGTAGTAGAACTCGTCATTCATTGCCGCCAGCATTATACATCGAACGGTGGTGCGGTCATTGAGCCACATTTGATAAGTATCTTGGATCGCTCCTCTATCATTTGGAGCTGGCTCCCTAGGTGTAGGATCCATTACGATATAAAGGATCTGCTCATGCTTCAAGATGATTTTTAACTTACGATACCAGCTATCGTAGTTGGATCCCATTAATTTATCATTATCTAACAATGATCGGAGCGATAGGTTAGTGGCCATTTCTGCACAATAAGAAAAACCAAACCTAATTAGTATATGAATCAATTATCCTAAAGACTTGGATTTTAGTCTAAAAGTTCTTCCACTATTTTATATGAATTGGTAGCCTCTACCTCCAATTCGAGGAATTACTTTAATTCTTTAGTGGGTACTAGAATCCACATAGACTATACACGAGCCCAACTTTTATTGGTCAACCCATGTGCACCTATGGATAGGTTCAACCATTAGTAATACCAATTTTAGTAATATCAATTTTACCTCGAAGACCTAATCAGTAGGCTTTGGCCTTCACTGAAAAGGTCTGATTAGGTCTAACCATTAACATGACCACATTTGATCTTATCTAATCAATAAATAATCAAGTCCGATTTTGGTCAGCCAACCTAACCACCATTAGAAAGACTTAACCAAATCATCATTTTATGAATGATAATTTCATTAGTCAGTAAGCACCAGGCCTTTAGGCCTCCAGTGATTATCAAATTAATGAACCTAATATCACTCAACTTAATGGGAGGCTATGATTTAGTTACCATTATAACTATTTTATTTTTAAGGATATAATAATTTTAAAGGATTTAGTTAACATATTTAAGAAAAGCGAGCCAATTTTGATCCTCCCTCTGACTTTACTAAGTCAGATCAAAAAGGATCTAATCTAAGCTGGCATTAGGAGCACCTAAATCAATCAGACTGATTTACCTAATTGGCATTGGTGAGCCCGAATCACTAAGTGATCTAATCAAAATCTAACTCATCAGGATGGTCAGGTAAGTGAGATCAGTGGAAGGGATAGCCATTAACTCGTCAAAGATCGAATCAGTGCGAGTAGCTCCCAATTAAAAACCACTGGTCAAACTGCCAAACTTACCTTAGACACCATCCAGTTTATTAGTTTTAATTTAACCAACCTAGTAATTTTGGATTTGATCGCATGCCATGAATCAAGTCCATTTGGTCCTTGTTAAAGGCATAGACTTGACCAACTACAACTATTGTAACTGAATCTATAGGATCCTTGACCTAATCTAAATTAACATTTAATTAGATTTGATCAATTACTCTAATTTAGTCCACTCTTTAACTAACCTTAGGTCTAGCCCAATTTATGGATCTAATTCAACTAACCCAATAATCCACATTTTATGATTAATGACTTAGAGTCTTAATTCATAATTCTAGACACTAAATCATTATACTTAATATTTAATCAAGTTTATGGGCTGTGGGTTAGGGTTTGGCATTTCAAAAAATATTTTTCAAATTTTTGAAAGGTTCTTTATATCTTAGTATTATTTACCAATGGAGTCGACTCACTTTAAAATTGAATCGGCTTTATTCACAAACAATACTAGTTGTAGGGTTTAATTTAAAACTATGTACACTATATAATACTAAATCATGAATCAAACTTTATCTAATTATGCATTCATGATTCTAAATTAGATTAAAGTCTAATATAATTAGATCATAAAAATATTAGATTAAATCTAAGATTTTATGATTAATGATATAGATTAGCAACGTACCAGGACAACGTTTTCACTATCGGAGATAAACCCTACAACAGGACAACCTACAGTCCATGTGATCTAAATTTTAATTTTTAGATCTAATTAATCAAATTATTAGATTAATATTTAGATCAAATCTAAATTATCAATCTAAAATATGCAAGCATATCATGTTTAGCGAACCTGCTCTGATACCATTTGAAGAAAATTGCGTAGGATTTAAGCATGCATTTTTGAAATTTTTTTAAATAAAATGGTAGTAAAAGTAAATATTAATTTAAAATTAATACTATACATGTATTGATCATATCAAATAAACTCCACTAAGGATCAAAACAAGCTAATATATGATAGAAAAAGAAAATACATTCGATCAACAAATCGAATCTATTGATCGATACGAGTTTAGAACTTGATATCCTTTTACAGATAGCTGATCTCAATGATCTAAATCCACCAAAAGAAGATGTGGTATTATTCTATAGCCGCACACTTGTTCGGCCTCTATGGATGGTCCACATGAAGCTTCTGATCCCGACCAGCTCCACCGAAGTGCTAGCTCCTCGTCGGGGCCTTCGATGGCTAATCATGATCGATCCAATCAATCATGTATTTTATGATTTCTAAGATACTCTAAAAAATTAAAACACAAATATTGGAGGATGGTGAAGAGGTATTTCAAATTTCGTGGTGATCCGATGCTCACAGCACTCGATCTCTCCACTCGAACCCAAATTTCCAAAACTAGGATTTCACTCAGCTCAAAAATCCTAACACACTAAAAGTCCTATCATGCCCCCTCTGTGTGGAGTTTTTCTATGAAACAAGTTTTCATAAAAAGATATCTTTTAGATATATAAATCCTATTGAGATCATATCTAAAAATTAAGTATCCTTAGAGGTGAAAATCAGAAAAGAAGAGAGGCATAAGGGAAAAGTAAAGTGCTGTAGGACCCTACTTACCTTCACTCCAAGATTTTTTTTTGCCCAAAACTAAAGACCAATCACTCTAAACTTTTTACCACATAATGCTAACCCCTTCTTGTATATGCAAAAAAATTTTCATAATTTATTGATGTGAATACCATGGGAAAAGTATGTGAAAAATGATAAGGGTTGAGTGGTTGGAAGGTTTTAACCACTCACTTGATTTCAAAAATTAAATGAGCCTCTTATCTTTATCCAATGCCTCCTCCCATATGTTTAACATGTAGAACGACTCTCCTTCTATGTGTCCATAATTTTATTCCTCCAAAAATATTTGACAAACAAAAGGGAGGGCGTGGGAAGCAGATAAGGTTGGATTGGTTCCAACCTCCAACAAACTGAGTTGAATTCAAAACTCAACTTACTTTGAACCGGTCCAACCCTTAGACCAGGTCAAAAGTAGATAAGAGAGGGGGTGCAGAAACCTTCTGGGAAAGAGAAAAGTTATGTACAAAAAATTTGGGTGTGGAACAAGAGTGAAAAAGTCAAAAATGGTGGGCGCATAGGAGAGTTTGAATTCAAACTTCATTTGACTTGGTCCTAATTGGTTTTAACCAAACCAATTAATCTAGATCCAATTAGACCAGGATAAATCCAACCAAATTAGGCTTAGCCTAATCCAACAAAATTTTAATTAAATTAGAAATTAATTAGGTCTTGATCCTAATCAAATCAATGTCAAAACTTCCATAGTGATTAGGTCATCTCATTAGTTGATCCGATCAAACCCAATCGAATCAAATTCAATTAGACTTGATCGAATTCTCATCACTTAATTAAATTAAGCTAATCAGTAATTAAATTGCTAATTAATCCATTAGAAATATCTAAGTCCAAATCGGATGGATTATCGGGCAATAGAGTTCCATCAATATGAAACTCCTGAAGAGTCCCAATCCAGTGGGACTCTTGAACCCAGTGTCCTAAATGAATGAAACTCGTGATCTTAGAGTCTCAGACTAGTGAGACTCCTGATCAAAGAGTTTTAGATAAGTAGAACTCAGAGTCTCAGTCCAGCGGGACTCTTGATCATAGAGTTTCAGTCTACTGTGACTCTTGACCATAGTTTCCTAGGTCATCAAGACTCATGATCAGCCATCAGATCAGGTAGGAACTTCTTATGTGTGTAACCCCATAGGTTCAAATCTTAAGCCAGTAGCATAAGAACTAATTTTCTATACCAATCGATGTGACCATCTAGCAATGGTACCCGACATCCGAATAGGTTGAAAAGTCATAATGTAATAATGATGAACCTGTGGAATATGATTATCGTATAATTCATCCCCTTAATCACGATGCTCAAAAGGATGATCTAGGGTTTACTATCAATCCTATAATTCATTCATAATGTATTTCAAAATTTAGCATCCATCATATAGACTTCTCCGATCGAGGATTTGCTAAATTGAAATACAGCGATGCACTTGCTCCAACACTTGGAGGGATCAATTCCATCTTGACTCACACACCGATAAGCCAGGTACTTGACTACACCTAGTAGCCTTCTATCACTGAATTAGAAATTCAGATAGTTTGGTACCTAAGTACAAAGAGTTGCTTGCAAGTCACCATAGTGGTCTCAAGTCTAAGGGACACTTATACCCATATTCTTCGGGGCTAATCTTGATAGAAGAAAAGCTTCAGAGTTGATCACGTTCAGTGTAGATATATCCATACATCTCACCTACATGCCATGCTAATGTCTCAACACTCCTTGGTTATGAGGACAACCAACCTATATGGCATACAATGATGTATACTGGATAAACGTTGTCATCATAAATAACAATGTATCTTTTGGTCGTGAATAATTTAAGGACTAAATGACAAATCCTTCTTTGTCAAATCTAGATAGTCATAAGGACTTCATCATAATACAAGAGTTCATTAGTAGACAACAGAATTTATGATGAACAATGCCAAAATAGTTTTTATTATTTGATAATTCATATACAAGTACAACAAGTAGCACAACCATCAACAGACTGACGATTGGCTTTGGGACATATTTCCAACAATCTCCCACTTGGACTAAAGCCAATCAGTGCAGTATCTAATACCTATCTTCGATTTGAAGTCATTGAACTCCTTCACCGCAATAGCTTTAGTAAATGGATCGGCCAAGTTCTCGTTTCCATCGATCTTCTGAAGGTCGACATCACCTCGATCCATAATTTCTCAGATAAGATGGAAGCAATGTAGAATATGCTTCATCTGCTGTTGTGTCTTAGGTTCCTTCACTTGAGCAATGACTCTAGAGCTATCACAATAGAGTAGAACTGGACCATCAAGGAAGGATGCTACTCTAAGCTCGGTGATGAATTTTCTCAGCCATACTGCTTCTTTGGCAGCATCTGATGTAGTGACATACTCTGCCTCATAAACGGAATCGACTATAGTGTGCTACTTGAAACTCTTTCACTGGTTTAATAACTTATGTCTATTCTTCCACCTATCGTACTTCATCAAGTTTGACCTTAGAGGTATTAGTTCCTTCACCAAGGAACTTTTTTTCTAAAAGGACTGTCCTAAGGCTGACTAACATTTTTTGCTCATTAGCAAGATAGTAGTAGCACTCTTTGGTTTCTTTTGGATAACCTATAAAACTATACTTATCAGACCAAGGTCCAAGCTTGTCTGTCATTAAATGTTTGACATAAGTCGGACACGCCCAAATTCTAAGGTGTGAAAGCATTGGCTTATACCCTATCCATATCTCATATGGTGTTTTATTAATAGATTTACTCAGAATCCTATTTAGAATATAACAATCTGACTCGAGCGCATATCCCCATAGAGAGATCTTCAGACCAGCAAACTCCATCATGGATCGAACCATATCCAACAAGATCCGATTTTTTCTTTCAGACACACCATTAAGTTATGGTGTTTCAAGATGGATCTATTGGAAGAGAATCCCATTCTCTCTAAGATATGTCAAAAACTTATTAAAAAGATACTCACCTCCTCGGTCAGACCGAAGAGTTTTAATACTCTTCCTAATTTGCTTTTCTATCTCATTTTGAAATAGTTTGAATATTTCAAACGACTCTGACTTATGCTTCATTAAATAGATGTACCCATACCTCGATAGATCATCTATGAAGGTTATGAAGTAGAAATATCTACCTCTGGCACTTGAGCTCATGGGTCCACATACATCTGAATGTACTAGACTTAGGAGTTTAGTGGCTCATTTACCTTTTTTAGTAAAATATGACTTGGTCATCTTACTAAGAAGACAGGACTCATAGGTTTAAAGTGATTCACATTCACTAAACTCAAGAATTTCTTCTTGAGTTAATCTGTTAATTCTATTCTTGTTAATATGACCTAGCCTATAGTACTAAAGGTATACATCAGACACATCACTAATTCTAGGGTATTTACTGGAGGATTGAACCACGTTAATAGGCATAGAAAGTTAATAAATTTCGTTATTCAATTGTCCAATAAAAATTGTAATACCATTCAAAATGACATTACAAAATTTTTTTTTATTGATATTTCAAAATCATTCAGGGCCAAAAGGCCTACAGAAATTACATTAAATAAGAAAGTTGGACAAAAATGATATTCATTAAGAATAACTTTATTTGAATTGATCACAAGTTTCATGATTCCTAAAGCTAGAATTGGAGCTTATCTTCCATCTACAACATTCAGAAACCTCTCACCTTGATCAAATCTCCTACTGACCTGCAAGCCCTGCATAGATTACAAATATGATAAGGGCTTCCAGTATCTAATACCCAGGCAGTAGAATCAAATAAGAAAAAATTGCAAGGTGTTATCATATAATTATCTTACCCAGTAACCACTTGCTTTTCCTCAGCGTGTTCAAATCCAGGGAGGCAATGTACAGAGGACAGTTACTCTTCCACTACCCCGGCTTCTTGTAGAAGAAGCACTCTGCCTGGCTCTAGTCAGGCTTGGGCTTCTTGGTCCAACCCTATGCAGTTGTCCTAGCGTTTGGCTGCACCTTCTTGTTCTTCTTCTTCTTGTTCTTCTTTCCTTTCTTAAAGAGACGATGATCAGAAAAAGACCCTCCCACTATATTCACCATCTTCTTATGGAGTTGGTGATCCTTCTCAATGTTCTATAGCAACCCCAACAATCCGTGGTAGTTGACTGCAGGCTTTGTCATTCTGAAATGAGTTAGAAAGAGAAGGAAGGACTTGGACAAGGAATTAAGGATCGCAACCTTACCGAGCTGCTCGTGCAAGAAAAAACCCAACTTGCTAAGGCGCTCAATCATCTCGATCATGTATAATACATGATCGATGACTGAGGTTCCATCCCTCATCCGAGCGTTAAAAATGGCACAACTTATTTTGTGCATTTCAATGTCGTCAGACGTGCCAAAGGAGTCATTCAACATTTGAAGCATCTCCTATGGCTAGGCATTTTCAAACCTGCGGCTGAACTCATTGTTCATTGTCGCCAGCATCATACACCAAATGGTGGTGCGGTCATTAAGCCACTTCTGATAAGTATCTCGGATCGCTCCTCTAGCATTCGAAGCTGGCTCTTCAGGTGCAGGATCCATTATGACATACGGGATCCACTCATGCTCTAGGACAATTTTCAACTTACGATATCAGCTATCATAGTTAGATCCCATTAATTTGTCATTATCTAACAATGATCAGAGCGATAGGTTAGTGGCCATTCCTGCACAATAAGAAAAACCATACCTAATTAGTATATGAATCAATTATTCTAAAGCTTTGGACTTTAGTCTAAAGGTTTTTCCACTATTTTATACAAATTGGTAGCCTCTACCTTTAATTCGAGAAATTACTTTAATTTCTTAGTGGGTACTAGAATCCACATAGACTACATATGGACCCAACTTTGGTTGGTCAACCCATGTGCACCTATGGATAGGTTCAAAACTATTTATTTCGCTAAATAATTTTTAGTAATATTAATTTTGCCCCGAAGACCTAATAAGTAGGCTTTGGCCTCCACTGAAAAAGTCTGATTTGGTCCAACCATTAACATGACCACATTTGGTCTTATCTAACCAATAAATGATTAGACCCAACTTTGGTCGGTCAACCTAACCACCATCAGAAAGACTTAACCAAATCATCATTTTATGAATGATAATTTTATTAGTCAATAAGCACCAGGCCTTTGGGCCTTCAGTGATTGTCAAATTAATGAACCTATTATCACTCAATTTAATGGGAGGCTATGATTTAGTTATCTATATAACTATTTTATTTTTAAGAACCTAATAATTTTGGAGAATTTAGTTAACATATTTGAGAAAAATAAGCCAATTTCAATCCTCCCTCTGACTTCACTAAGTTAGATAAAAAAGAATTTAATCTAAGCTGGCATTAGGAGCACCTAAATTAGTCAGACAAATTTACCTAATTGACATGGATGAGCCCGAATCATCAAGTGATCTAATCAAAACCTAACTCATCAGGATGGCCAGGTAAGTAAGATCAATGGAAGGGATATGCCATTAACTCGTCAAAGACCGAATCAGTTTGAGTAGCTTTCAATTAAAAACCACTAGTCAAACTACCAAACATACCTTAGACACCATCCGATTTATGAGTTTTAATTTGACCAACCTAATAATTTTGGATTTGACTGCGTAGCCATGAATCAAGTTCATTTGGTCCTTGTTAAAGGCATGGACTTGACCAACTATAACTATTGTAATTGAGTCTATAGAGTCCTTGACCTAATCTAAATTAATATTTAATTAGATTTGATCAAGTACTCTAATTTAGTCCACTCTTTAACTAACCTTAGGTTTAACCTAATTTATGGATTTAATTCAACTAACCCAATAACCCACGTTTTATGATTAATGATTTGAAGTCTTAATTCATAATTCTAGACACTAAATTATTATACTTAATATTTAATTAAGTTTATGGGCTGTGGGTTAGGGTTCAGTATTTTAAAAAATATTTTTTAAATTTTTAAAAGGTTCTTTACATATTAGTATTATTCACCATTTAAGTCGACTCACTTTAAAATTGAATCGGCTCAATTCACAAATAATACTAGTTGTAGGATTTAATCTGAAACTATGTACACTACATAATACTAAATCATGAATTAAAATTTATCTAATTATGCATTCATAATCATAAATTAGATTAAATTCTAATATAATAAGATTATAAAAATATTAGATCAAATCTAAGATTTTATGATTAATGATATAGATCAGCAACCTACTAGGATAATGTTTTCACTGTAGGGGGTAAACCCTACAGCAGGACAACCTACAGTCTGTGCGATTTAGATTTTAATTTTTAGATATAATTAATCAAATTATTAGATTAATATTTATATTAAATCTAAATTATCAATCTAAAATATGCAAGCATATCATGTTTAGCGAACCTACTCTGATACCATTTGAAGGAAATAATGTAGGGTTTAAGCATGCATTTTCGAAAGTTTTTTGAATAAAATAGCAGCTGTTGGTGCAGAATCTGGTTGTCACCAGATCCAGTTGGAGTGGAGGAGGATGAGGTCGCCGTCAGTGACTTGCAAAATAAAGTCTCGTCCGAAGTCAGTGGGGCTCCGGTAGGACCCTCCGACGATCAAGTCAGCTCTTTTGGCCAACAGAAATAGAGTGCTCTAGAATGAGTTCGGCAAAGTTTAAAGAAGGAGAGGAGAGCTTAGAGCTTAGAGAAAGCATATCTGGAGGATCCTTTTTTATAGATGGAGCTTGATGGTGATAGCTGCAACTGCCTGATGGCGGGCTGCTCGAGGCTACATGTGGTTTGATGCGGAGAGGATGGTATCGTCAGGTCGATAGTGATAGCCATACCATTCGGTAGTGGTGGGCCGCTTGAGGTCTAATGGAGTTTATCACGAAGGAGGGCACCACCTGTAGCATCATCTGTGGTAGATTGATGGTGACCGTTTGTTCAGATTTAATAATCGTGGCTCTGAAAAAGCAGGCATTAATTGGTGGACTTTGGCATGCATCAATTTCAAGGGACTTCAGACTCCAATAAGAGTTCGGTCGAAAGAAAAGCTCAAAAGAAGTTTGGCTCCTATAAAAGTTTGATAGAAGGGAAAGCTCGAAAGAAGTTCGACTCCTATAGGAGTTTGACCGAAGGGAAAGCTTGGAAGGAGTTTGGCTCCTGTAGGCGTCTAATTGGAAGAGCGTGGAGGGAGTTCGGCTCTCATGGGCATTCAACTAGAGTTCGGCCACTGAGGAATTTGATAGGCTGAAGAAGTTCGACAAAGATCAGGTCGGCTGAAGGAGTTCGATAGGAGCTCGATCGCTGAGGAGTTTGACTGATTGAAGGAGTTCGACAGACTGAAGAAGTTCGACAAAGATCAGACCGACTGAAGGAGTTTGGCAGGAGCTCGGCCGCTGAGGAGTTCGACTGAAAGAGTTTGACTAAGATCCATCCGCTGAATTTCTTCCATGGCTATCGGTTGCATTAGGCTGAGCATCGAACTAAACTTTGATAGGAGTGGGGTTTATCCCCAATAATAGTCTCCCCCACTCCTAAGTTCAAAACTTGAAGGAAGGGAGTGTAGAAAAAGCGACTGTCGAAGTCCTCTTCTGGGCTCCGTGCTAGTTCAGATTGAAGCTCGAGGGAGATCGCATCTCTAGCCAAAGTTGATGTTGAAGTTGAAGTAGATCTCGTCTCTTATGGTCAAGATCGGAGGTTGAGCTCCTCGGGGGTGATATTGTCTCCAGCAACCAAGGCTGACTCGGGGGAGATCTCCTCTCCTATAGCCGAAGTCGACTTGTGTGAGATCTCATCTCCTACAACTGAGGTTGATGCGGGTGCTCGAGGAAAATCTTATCTCCTGCAGTCGAGGTTGATGCGGAGGCTCGGAGGAGATCTTATCTCCTACAATCGAGGTTAGCCTGGACCCTCGGGGGAGATCTTATCTCCTGCAGCTGAGGTTGGCCCGAACCCTTGAGGGAGATCATATCTCTTGCAGTCAAGGTTGACTCGGGGAGATCTCCTCTCTTTGCAGCAGAGGTCGACTCGGGGAGATCTCATCTCTTGCAACTGAGATTGATGTGGGTGCTCAGAAGAGATCTTATCTCCTACAGTCGAGGTTGATGTGGACACTCGGGGGAGATCTTATCTCCTACAGTCGAGGTCAGCCCAGACCCTTGGGGGAGTTCTTATCTCCTACAGCCAAGGTTGGCCCTACCCTCTGGGGAGATCTTATCTCCAGTAGCCGAGGTCGGCCCAGACCCTCGAGGGAGATCTTATCTCTTACGGTCGAGGTTGCTATGGACGCTCGGGGAAAATCTTATCTCCTGCAGTTGAGGTCGGCTCGGACCCTCAGGGGAGATCTTTATCTCCTGCAGTCGAGGTTGCTGCTCGGGAGAGATTTTATCTCCTACAATCGAGGTTGATGCGGCGCGCTCGGGGAGATCTTATCTCCTACAGTTGAGGTTGGCCTGGACCCAAGGGGGAGATCTTATCTTCTACAGCCGAGGTTGCTACCCGAGGGAGATCTTATCTCCTACAGCCGAGGTTGATGCGGGTGCTCGGAGGAGATCTTATCACCTACAGCTGAGGTTGGCCCGGACCCTCTAGAGAGATCTTATCTCCTACAGTCGAGGTTGCTGCTCGGGGAGATCTTATCTCCTGCAGCTGAGGTTGCCCGAACCCCTCGGGGGGAGATCTTATCTCTTACAGTCAAGGTTGTTGTGGGCACTCTGGGAAGATCTTATCTCCTACAATCGAGGTTGGCCCGGACCCTCAGGAGAGATTTTATCTCCTGCGATCGAGGTTGATGCGGGCGCTCGGAGAGATTTTATCTCCTACACCCATGGTTGGCTCGAATGTCAGGGGAGATCTTATCTCCTGTAGCCAAGGTTATTGCGGGTGCTAGGAGAAGATCTTATCTCCGATAGTCGAGATCAGCCCGGATCCTTGGGGGAGATCTTATCTCCTGCAGTTGAGGTTGTTGCTCGGAGGAGATCTTATCTTCTATAGTCGAGATTGATGCAGGCATTCGAGGAAGATCTTATCTTCTACAGCCGAGGTTGGCCCAGACCCTTAGGGGAGATCTTATCTTCTGCAGCCAAGATTGTTGCAGGCGCTTGGGAGATATCTTATCTTTTACAGTCAAGGTTGGCTTGGACCCTCAGGGGAGATTCTTATCTCCTATCGAGGATGTCTCGGGTGCTCGGGAGAGATCTTATCTCCTATAGCCAAGGTCGGTTTAGACCCTCGGAGGAGATCTTATCTCCTGCAGCCAAGGTTGATGTGGGCGCTTCAGGAGAGATCTTATCTCCTATAGCTGAGGTTGGCCCAGACCCTCAGGGGAGATCTTATCTCCTGCAACCATGCTTACTGCTCGAGGGAGATCTTATCTCCTACAATCAAGATTGATGCAGGAACTTGGGGGAGATCTTATCTCCTATAGTCGAGGTTGGCCCTGACCCTTGGAGGAGATCTTATCTCTTGCAGCCGAGGTTGTTGCAGATGCTCGGGGGAGATCTTATCTCCTACAATTGAGGTTGGGGCCAAACCCTTGGGGGAGATCTTATCTCCTGTAACCGAGGTTGATGTGGATGCTCGAGGGAGATCTTATCTCCTACAGTCGAGGTTGGCCTGGATCCTCGGAGGAGATCTTATCTCCTGTAGTCAAGGTTAGCCTAGACCCTCAGAGAGAAGATCTTATCTCCTACGATCGAGGTTGATGCGGACACTCGGAGGAGATCTTATCTCCTGCAGTCGAGGTTGGCCCGGACCCTCAGGGGAGATCTTATCTCCTGCAGTCGAGGTTGTTGCTCGTGGGAGATCTTTTCTCCTACGATCGAGGTTGATGTGGGCACTCGAAAGAGATCTTATCTCCTATAGCCAAGGTTGGCCCGGACCCTCGGGGGAGATCTTATTTCCTGCTGAGGTTGTCTCGGGCGCTCGGAGGAGATCTTATCTCCTACAGTCGAGGTCGGCCCGGACCCTCGGGGGAGATCATATCTCCTACTGTTGAGGTTGTTGCTCGAGGGAGATCTTATCTCCTACAAGCCGAGGTTGGCCCGGACCCTCAGGGGAGATCTTATCCCTATAGCCAAGGTTGATGTGGAGGCTCAGAGGAGATCTTATCTCCTACAGCCGAGGTTGGCCCGGACCCTCAGGAGAGATCTTATCTCCTGTAGCCGAGGTTGCTACTCGAGGGAGATCTTATCTCCTATAGCCAAGGTTGATGTAGACGCTCGAGGGAGATCTTATCTCCTACAGTCGAGGTTGGCCCAGACCATTGGGGGAGATCTTATCTTCTGCAGTCGAGGTTGTTGCGGGTGCTCGGGGGAGATCTTATCTCCTGTAGCCGAGGTTGTTGCTCGAGGAAGATCTTATCTCCTGTGATTCGAGGTTGATGTGGGCGCTCGGAAGAGATCTTATCTCCTCTAGCTGAGGTTGGCCCTGGACCCTCGGGGGAGATCTTATCTCCTGCAGTCGAGGTTGTTGCGAGCGCTCTGGGAAGATCTTATCTCTTATTATCGAGGTCGGCCTGGACCCTCGGGGAAGATCTTTATCTCCAACAGTTGAGGTTGTTGCTCGAGGGAGATCTTATCTCCTACAGCCGAGGTTGATGCGGGCGCTCGAGGAGATCTTATCTCCTGCAGTCGAGGTTGTTCTGGGTGCTCGAGGGAGATCTTATCTCCTACAGTCGGGGTTGGCCTAGACCCTCAGGGGAGATCTTATCTCCTACGATCGAGGTTGATGCAGGCATTCGGAGGAGATCTTATCTCCTGCAGCCAAAGTTGGCCTGGACCCTCAGGGGAGATCTTATCTCCTATCGAAGTTATCTTGGGTGCTCGAGAGAGATCTTATCTCTAGCTGAGGTTGATACGGTCGTTCAGAAGAGATCTTATCTCTAGCTGAGATTGAAGGTCTTTGACCTACTTGTGTTAGGATGAGGTTCTACTCCTGTTCCTAACACAGCCACTATTGACTGCTTCTTTCCTATCATCATGTAGTTTTTACACCAAGAAATAATATTATTGAAATGAAAGAATTTTATCGAAGGAAAGTTACTGGCAGCACATCTCCGAATTTTCTATGTTTCAGGGTCGTGGGGGCGTTGTTCCTTTGAATTCTCTTGAGCTGTAAGTTTCGGGCCAAACGACCTCCTCTATCTCATACTGGCCTTCTCAATTTGGAGCAAGCTTCTCTCAGCTTTGATGCTGGAAGATGACAGCCTATCGAAGTACCAAGCCCCCGAAGATAGCATCGATGATTTCGAGAGGCGGCCGATCTCCTTGTCATTCCTCCCTCATTGGTGGTTCTAGCTCCTGGGCGAAGGACTTCTTTACGCCCTTCCATCGGGGTTTTCACACTCTTGAGCCCGAGGGGGAGTTCGGGCTCACCTGTGCCCAGAAGGAGTCTAGGAATGCAGTCGAGCTTCACTCAGCTTTCCTTCATCATCCTTGGCCCTGAAGGCCTCTTCAGCTCGAGCATAACCTTTGGCTTGAACCAGCAGATCGGTGAAGTTCCTAGGATACTTCTTCCCCAAGGAGAATAGCAAGTCATTCTTCTGAAGGCCGCCCTTGAGAGCGGCCATGGTGATTGACTGATCCAGATCCCGGACCTCCAATGCCGCGGTGTTAAACTAGGTGACATAAGCCCGGATGGATTCCCCCTGCTTCTACTTGACATTCATTAGGAAATCCGAATCTCGACGCGGATGTCGGCTGCTGATGAAGTGAGCCACGAACTGATGGCTCATTTGGTCAAAAGAGAAGATCGTACCCGGCTTCAACATCGAGTATCAATTTTTCGCTGCTTCCTTTAAGGTAGATGGGAAGGTTCGACACAGTATGGCTTCTGAAGCATCGTAGAGTAGCATCATGGTCCGGAAGGCCTCTAGATGATCAACTAGATCAGAAGTTCTATCATAGCTTTCGAATTGAGGGAGCTCGAAGTTCGGCAGGATGGGCTTTTGCATAATTTGGAGGGAGAAAGGAGGATCAGTGCAGATGTTGGCATGATGAGTCGGGGTGACGTGGCCGAGCTCCTCAATCCATCGGTTCATCTCTCGCAGTCTGTGATCGAGGGGGTCATCTTGGTTGTAGATCTTGGGGGGCTTCCGGCTACAAATGGAAAAGATCTCCTCCAGAGGAGAACCATGATCCAAACATGGATCCTCGACTCTCTATTTTCCCTTCTTAGGGGCGACGGATATGTTAGCCCAGATACTCTTCCTTAGAGCTGATTTCTGACATCCTGATGGTGGGTTTCCTGATGGAGTCACCCCCGGGGGCTGCTGCATGACCTGCATTGCCTCTGTGAGGCCACGGACCTACTGGACAAGCAGATTGAACTGCTCCACATCTATCATGGGTAGAGGTGGAACCTGAGTTGCCAGGGCTGAAGCAGGATCAGATGGATCTGGATGGGATCGGGCTGCGGAGGCCATCGATCATCAGGTCGAAGCTCTCTTGGGAGGCATTTTCTCTTGAAAAAGAACTCTGAAGAGGAAGAAGGGAGATCTCTGGAGAGAGATCATTGCTGAGCACTCCTTTAAGAATAAGGGGGCCTCAAGAATAGAGGTGGTCCTTCCTCTAGCACCAAATCTATTAGTATAGAATCTGGTTATCGCTGGATCCAACTGGAGTGGAGAAGGATGAGGTCACCGTCTGTGATCTGCAAAATAAAATTTCGTTCGAAGTCGATGAGGGTGGCTCCGATAGGATCCTCCGATGATCAAGTCAGCTCTTCTGGCCAACAGAAATGGAGTGCTCTGGAATGAGTTCAGCAGAGTTTAAAGAAGGAGAGGAGAGCTTAGAGCTTAGAGCAAGTGTATCTGGAGGGTTCCTTTTTATAGGCGGAGTTTGATGGTGATAGCTGCAACTATCTGATGGTGGGTCGCTTGAGGCTGCATGGGATTCGATGCAGAGAGGATGGTATCATCAGGCCGATAGTGACAGCCATACCATCCGATAGTGGTGGGCCACTCGAGGTCTGATGGAGTCTATCATGGAGGAGGGCGCCGCCTGTAGCATCGCCTATGGCAAATTGATGGTGATCATTCATCTAGATTTAATAGCCGTAGCTTTGAGAAAGCAGGCATTAATTGGTGGACTTTGGCATGCATCAATTTTAGGGGACTTCGAACTTTCACAAGAGTTCGATCGAAGGGGAAGCTCGAAAGGAGTTCGACTCCTATAAAAGTTTGGCCGAACGAAAAGCTCGGAAGGAGTTTGGCTCCTATAGGAGTTCGATCGAAGAGGAAGCTTGGAAGGAGTTCGACTCTTGTAGGCATCTGACTAGAAGAGCGAGGAGGGAGTTTGGCTCTCGTGGGTGTCCGGTTGGAGTTTGACCGCTGAGGAGTTCAACGGGCTGAAGAAGTTTGAAAAAGACCAGGCCGGCTGAAGGAGTTCGGTAGGAGCTTGGCTGCTGAGGAGTTTGACCGACTGAACGAGTTTGGCGGGCTGAAGAAGTTTAGCAAAGACCAGGCCTACTAAAGGAGTTTGGTAGGAGCTCGATCATTGAGGAGTTCAGTCGGTTGAAGGAGTTCGGCTAAGACCCGTCTGCTAAAGCTCTTTCGTGGCTATCGGTTGCATTAGACTAAGCATCGAACTGGACTTCGACAAGAGCGAGATTTATCCCCAACAGCAGCGAAAGTAAATATTAATCTTAAATTAATACTTTGCATGTATTGATCATATCAAATAAATCCTACTCAAGATCTAAACATGCTAATATATGATAGAAACATAAAATACATTCGGTCAGCAAATCGAATCTACTGACCGATATAAGTTTAGAACTCGATACCTTTTCATGGATAGCTGATCTCCATGATCTAAATTCACCAAAAAAAGTTGTGGTGTTACGCTATAGCTGCATACTTGTCCGGCCTCTATGAATGGTCCACACGGAGCTCCTGGTCCTGACAGCTCCATCGGAGTGCTAGCTCCTCGCCAAGACCTTCAACGGCTAATCATGATCGATCCAATTAATCATGTACTTTATAATTTTTTAGATACTCTAAAAAATAATAACACAAATATTGGAGGATGATGAAGAGGTGTTTTAAATTTGGTGGCGATCTGATGCTCACAGCACTCGATCTCTCCACCCGAACCTAGATTCCCAAAAGTAGGGTTTCACTCAGCCCAAAAATTCTGATATACTAAAAATCCTATCACGCCCTCTCTGTGAGGGGTTTTTCCATGAAACAAGTTTTCATGGAAAGATAACTTTTAGGCCTATAAACCCTATTGAGATAATATCTAAAAATTAGGTATCCTTAGAGGTGAAAATTAGAAGAGAAAAGAGGCATGAGGGAAAAGTAAAGTGCTATAGGACCCTGCTCACCTTCACTCCAAGATTTTTTTTTATCCAAAAATAATGACCAATCACTCTAAAATTTTTACCACATAATGCAAACCCCTTCTTGTGCATGCACAAAAATTCTCATAATTTATTGATGTGAATACCATGGGAAAAGTGCATGGAAAAAGATAAGGATTGAGTGGTTGGGAGGTTTTAATTACTCACTTGATTTCAAAAATCAAATGAGCCTCTTATCTTTATCCAATGCCTCCTCCCATGTGTTTGACTTGTAGAAGGACTCTACTTCTACATGTGCACATGTTTATTACTCCAAAAATGTTTGACAAACAAAAGGGATGGCATGGGAAGCATATAAGGTTGGATTGGTTCCAACCTCCAACAAATTGAGTTGAATTCAAAACTCAACTTACTTTGAACCGGTCCAACCCTTGGACCAGGTCAAAAGTAGATAAGAGAAGGGGTGTAGAAACCTTCTAGGTGAGAGAAAAGTTATGTACAAAAAATTTGGGCATGGAACAAGGGTGAAAAAGTCAAAAATGGTGGGCACATGGGAGAGTTTGAATTCAAACTTCATTTGACTTGGTCCTAATTGGTTTCAACCAAACTAATTAATCTAGATCCAATTAGACCAGGATAAATCTAATCAAATTAGGCTTAGCCTAATCCAACAAAATCCTAATCAAATTAGAAATTAATTAGATCCTGGTCTTGATCAAATCAGGGTCAAAACTCCCATAGAATTAGGTCATCTTATTACCTGATCCGGTTAGACTCAATCAAATTAAATTCAATCAAACTTGATCGAATCCTTATCACTTAATCAAATTGAGCTAATCAATAATTAAATTACTAATTAATTTTTTAAAAATATTTGAGTCCAAATTGGATGGGTTGCCAGGCAATAGAGTTCCATCAACATGAAACTCCTGAAGAGTCCCAATCTAGTGGGACTCTTGAACCCAGCGTCCCAAATGAATGGAAATCATGATCTTAGAGTCCCAAACTAGTTAGACTCCTGATCAAAGAGTCCTAGATGAGTAGGACTCAGAGTTTCAGTCCAGTGGAACTCTTGATCATAGAGTTCCAGTCCAGTGGGACTCTTTACCATAATGTCCTAGGTCATTAAGACTCATGATCAACCATCAGATCAGATAGGAACTCCTAATGTGTGTGACCCCATAGGTTCAAATTCTAAGTCGGTAGCATAGAAATTAATTTTCTATACCAATCGATGTGATCATCTAGCAAAGATACCTGATGTTCAGATAGATCAAAAAGTCGCAACGTAACAATGATGAACCTATGGAATATGGTTACCATATAATTCATTCCCTTGATCACGATGCTCAAAAGGATGATCTAGGGTTTACTATCAATCCTATATTTCATCCATATTATATTTCAAAATTTAGCATCCATCATATGGACTACCCCGATCGTGGATTTGCTAAATTGAAATATAGCGAAGCACTTGCTCTAACACTTGAAGGGATCAATTCCATCTTGACTCACACACCGAAAAGCCAAGTACTTGATTGCACCCAATAGCTTTCCATCACTAAATTAAAAATTCAGATAGTTCGATATCTAAATACAGTGAGTTGCTTGCAAGTCACCATGGTGGTCTCACATCTAAGGGACACTTATACCCATATTCTTCGGAGCTAATCTTGACCGAAGAAAAGCTCTAAAGTTGGTCACGTTCAGTGCAGATGTATCCATACATCTCACTTGCATGCCATGCCAGTATCTCAACACTCCTTGGTTATGAGGATAACCAATCTATATGGCACACAACGATCTATACTCGATAAACATTATCATCCTAAATAACAACGTATTGTTTGATCATGAATAATTTAAGTACTAAATGATAAATCCTTCTTTGTTAAATCTAGATAGTCCTAAGGACTTTATCACAATATAGAAGTTCATTAGAAGACAATAAAATTTATGATGAGAAATGCCAAAATAACTTTTATTATTTGATAATTCATATACAAGTACAATAAGTAGCACAACCATCAACAAGCTTATGATTGGCTTTGGGACATATTTCCAACACCAATTACATGATAGAGCTCATCTACCCAAGTCCCTTTCGCTTTTTTAAGTCTTGCCTTGATTCCTTAAAGTAGGGTTCTATTGGTTACCTCGGCCTCACCATTTTTCTGTGGATGAGCCACTGATGTAAAATTATGAGAAATGTTCAAGTTATCATAGAACTCGACAAATTTTGCTTTAGCAAACTGCCGCCCATTATCTATTATGAGGATCTGGGGTAAGCCGAATATATAAATAATGGACTACCAAACGAAGTCCTATACTTTAGCTTCAGTAATCATTGTCAGGGGTTCAACTTTGACCTACTTTGTGAAGTAATCAATCACCACCAATAGAAATTTTCATTGTTCGGATGCCATGGGAAAGGGTCCGAGTATGTCCATTCTCCATTGCGCGAATGGCCATGGGGCACTCAGGGGCGTAAGCTTAGATGCCAGTTGTCTTTGAATGTTTGCATTTTTTTGGCATCGATCATACTTCCTGACATACTCTATTGAATCATGATACATTATCGGCCAATAGTAATCCTGTCGAAGTATCTTATGAGATAAGGACCGAGCTGCCAAATGACTCTCGTAGATTCCTTCATGCACTTGCCATAATGCAAAGTTGACTTCGAAGTATTGGAGGCATTTTAAGAGTGGCAATGAATACGACCTTTTGTATAACTTGCCTTCATAAAGAACATACTGGAAGGCCTGATTTCATAATTTTTTAGCTTCTTTTGAGTCATGGGACAGAACTCCATCTTTGAGATAAGTGAGCGGTGGATCAATCCAGCTCAGTTCATGCTCAACCTGCATCACAGACTATGGTTCTTCCAAACTCGGGCATTTCAAGGCTTCAAAGTAGACCCCCTTAGGCAGTTTGACTGGAGCTAGTGTGGCCAATTTAGAGAGAAGGTTGGCCCTGGCATTTTCTATTCTTGAAATCTATTGAATGCTGAAGCTGCTAAAGGCTAGAGTTGAATTCTTTACTTTCTCAAGATATTTTATCATGCTTTCTTTCTGAGCTTCGTAATTACCACTAACTTGTCCGACCACTAGTTGAGAATCACTATAAGCTTGTAGTCGGTCAGCTTTTAACTCTTTGGCTATCTTTAATCTTATTATCAGAGCTTCATATTCGACTCCATTATTAGTTGTCGAAAACTCAAAGTGCAGTACATATTCAGCAATGACTTCCTTCGGGTTTACCAAGATCAACCTAGCACCTGCGCCCGAAGCATTGGATGAGCCATCCACATATAAGACCCAGAAGCCTTCAGCAAAATAGGCACTTTTTTTCATTTGAGCTTGGTTGTAGCCATAGAATGCTGACTTCATTCTGTTCAAGTTCGGTCTCATCTGGGATAGTGCATTCCACTACGAAATCTACTAGTATTTGGGCTTTGATCGATGATCGAGGTTGGAAGTTGATATCAAATTTTGTAAGTTCAATTGCCCATTTCGCGATTCTTCTGAAGGCATCTACTCGATGAAGAACTATCTTGATTGGCTGATTAGTGAGGAGGGTTATGGTGTGCCTCTAAAAGTAAGGCCAGAGTCTCCAGACTGTAATTAGTATAGCATAAGTTAATTTTTCTAACTTAGTATACCTAGTCATGGCGTTCCTCAAGACTCGGCTTATGTAGTAGATCGACCGTTGCATTTTCATTTCTTCCTTGACTAGGACTGCTGCAAGGGCTGTCGAAGAGATTGCCAGGTAAAAAAATAATTCTTCTTCAGGTTCGGACTTAGCTAGTAGCGGGTGAGCTAAGGTAGCTTTTGAGTTTTTCAAATGCTTGTTGACATTCAGTGTCCCAATAAAAGTTCCTAGGCTATTTGAGGACTCAAAAGAAGGACATACATTGCTCAGTCGAGTTTGAGACAAAGCGGTTCAAGGCCACCATCTTTTTGGTTAGACGTTGAACTTTCTTTGTTGATTTTGGAGCGGCCATCTCTTGAATGGCTCGAATTTTCTCTGGATTTGCCTTAATTCCGCACCTTGACACCATGAACCCCAAGAATTTTTTTGAAGTTACACCAAAGGTCCATTTGGTAGGGTTTAACTTCATTTTATACTTCCAGAGAGTGCTGAAGGTCTCTTCAAGATCGACTATGTGATTTGCTAAGGTTCAGCTCTTGACAAGCATATCATCTACATACACCTCCATGTTGCGATCGATCTGCTCCTTGAAGATCTTATTGACCAGGTGCTGGTATGTTGCTTCTATATTTTTGAGTCCAAAAGGCATAATCTTGTAATAATAGAGATCACGATCAATAATAAAAGTAGTTTTTTCTTCATCTTCTAGTGCCATCCGAGTTTGGTTATAGCTAGAAAAAGCATCCATGAAAGTGAGGAGTTCATGGCCTGAGGTTGCATCCATTAGTTAATCAATTCTAGATAGAAGATAGCTATCTTTTGGGCAGACCTTATTCAACTTTTTGAAGTCTATGCACATCCTCCACCTGCCATTTGCCTTCTTGACAAGGACCACATTCGAAACCTAGCTTGGATAGGAGACTTCTTGGATGAATCTGGCCTTGAAGAGCTTGTCAAATTCTTTTGCAATTGCCTACTATCTCTTCGGGGCATGGTTGCATACCTTTTTCTTTATCGGTCGATGCTTGGGATCAACAACCAGATGATGTTTCATAACTTCATTATCAATTTCTGGCATGTCGATAGGGATCCAAGCAAAGACATCGATATTTCTCTATAGAAATTCGACGAGCTGCTCTCATACATTCGCTTCCAAATTGGAGCCAATCTACACCATGTGCTCTTTATTCCCATTATTCAGAGGGATTGAGACAAGATCTTCTATTGGTTCTCTCCTTTCTTTCGCAAGATCATCCCGGACTTCCAACCCATTGATTGAGCAAGGGTCGGGCAGCTCACCCTTTTGCAATGCAATTGAATAGCAACGTCTTGCCAGAGCTTCAACTTCTTTGACCTCTCCAATCCCATAACTTTTTGGAAACTTTATTTTCAAATAATAGGTCGATACTACTACTTGAAGTGTATTTAGACTAGGTCGGTCAAGGATAGCATTGTAAGCAGATGGAGCTTTTACCACCAAAAAATTCACTTGTGCCCTAAATTGCTTTAGATATCATCCTGTAAATATACTTAGAGTTATTACACCCTCAACTAGCACTACATCTTCAGCAATGCCAACCAATGGAGAATTCGTTCGTTCGAGTCGGTTATTGGGTATAGATATTTAGGAGAAAGCATCATAGAATAAGACATCGATTGAACTTTCATTGTTGACAAGAATGCAACGTACATCATAATCTGCTATATTTAAAGTAATTACAACCGCATCATTATATGAAAACTAAACTCCTTGTGCATCTTCTTTAGTGAAACCAACGGGCTCCTCAGTTCTTTGCCTTTTAGCCGACCCCTCAGACCCACCGGCCTCCTTCCATCGAAGTCTCCCAGAGATGGTATTGATGATGTCGAGAGGTGGTCGATCTCCTGGCTGCTCCTCTCTCCTCGATGGTTCTAGTTGCGACAACATCCTTGGCCGATCTTTCCTTGCCTCAGATCGGCATCATAGAAATCAGCCCAGCCAACCTCGCTTGATAAGTGCCTCGATCTCATCTTGGAGCTGAATGCATTCCTCAATATCATGACCATGATCATGATGGTAAAGATAGTACTTATTTGGATTGCGCTTATCAGGATGAGTGTGCATCCTCTCTGGCCTCGATAGCTGCTCCTTGATCTCCATCAATACTTGAGTTTTTGGAGCATTGAGGAAGGCGTAGTTGTGGAATCTTCTAGGAGAAGAACTTCTTCATGCTCTTCTGTCAGGACTTCTTTAATGACGAGCTTGAGAAAAAGTTTGGGCTCGCTTGCGCTCGGAGGAAGTCCGCAAGCACGGCTAAACTTCATTTAGCCTTTCCTCAATTACGAGCTTGCTAGATTTGCCCACCTACCACTCTCTCATGGCTTTCTCATCCTTCAGCTTGAAGGCTTCTTCAGCTCGAGAGTAGCCTTCTGCTCGAGCTAGTAGATCAAAAAAATCCCTAGGATACTTCTTTTTCAGTGAGAACAATAGGTCATTCTTCTGAAGGCCATCCTTTAAGGCAGAGATGGTAATAGATTGGTCCAAGTTTCGGTCCTTCAATGCAGCATTGTTGAAGCGATTGACATAAGCTCGAATGGACTCCCCTTCCTACTGCTTGATGTTGATGAGGGAGTCCAAACCTCACCTGGGATGTCGGCTGCTGATAAAATAAGCCACGAACTGATGGCTTATTTGGTTGAAAAAAAAGATCATACCCGACTTCAATATTGTTTGCTGGTTTTTTGCCACTTTCTTCAGAGTAGATGGAAAAGCTCGGCACAAGATGGCATCTGATGCGCCATGAAGTAGCATCATGGTCTAGAAGGCCTTCAGATGGTCGATCGAATTAGTGATCCCATGGTAGCTCTCAAATTGGAGGATCTTGAAGTTTGGCGGGATCGATTCCTATATAATTCTTTGAAAGAAAGGAGGATCAGTGCAGATGTTGTCATAGTTAGCTGGGGTAGCATGACGGAGCTCTTCAATCGATCGATCCATTTTTTGTAGCTTTCGATCGAGGGCCTCATCTCGATCGTGGATCTAGGAGAATTTCAGACCATAGATAGGAAAGGTCACTTTTGGAGAAGAATCATGATTAGAATAGGGGCTCTCTACTTCCCCTTCTCAAACGTGATGGGTCTGTTGACCCATGTATGTCTCCTTGGGACTAGTTCCTAACATCCCGATGGGGGGTTTTCCAGCTGGACCACCATCCAAAGTTGCCGCATGGCCTACACCATTTTGGTGAGGCCATGAATTTGCTGTACCAATAGGTTAAATTGCTCTGGATTCACCATTGTCGCTAGTGAAAGAGGTTGTGGTGCTGATGATGGTGTTGAAGTAGGTGGGTTTGGCTCAGATCTGGCAACAGAGGTAGTGGATCTCTGAGTGGTCATCTTTTTCGGAGGCATTTTTAGAGCAAAAGAGATCAAACTGAGATGGATTTTGAAGGATCAAAAAAAGAAGATAAATAAAATTGACTGAACAGTCCTTTTAGAATAAGGGCTCAGATGAGAGCCCTTCCTCTAGCACCAATCCTATTGGTGCAAAATTTGGTTGGCACTAGAGTGACCTGGAGTTGGGAGAGATGAGGCCGCTATCGGTGATCTACAAAATAAAGTCCTGATCAGAGCCGAGGGTGGTGGCTCCGGCATGATTCTTTGATGGTCAAGTTAGCTCTTCTAGCTAACAAAAATAGAGTGCTTAGAAAATTAAGGAGTAGAACAATGGAAAAGAGAGTGAGAGCTTAGAGAAAATATATCTGAAAGATTCTTTTTATAGACAGAGCCTTTAACAAACTGATAGTGATAGTCATAACCATCCGATAATGGACCATTCAGACCACGTGGAGTTTGTTATGGAGCATAGTATTCGTTTTCATGACGTGCTAGTTTGTTGGGATTTAATAGTTGATGTTTGGATGGAGCAGGCATTGGCAGTGAAGAGCTTTGGGTTACATCAATTTTAGAGTAGTTCAGACTCCTTTAAGATCGCCTAGTGACTGAAAGAAGCTCGTTCATAATAATTTCACTTGAAGAAGAACACCTAAAAGGAGATCGGATGGAGGAACCCGACTGAAGGAGATCAACCAGAAGAAAGATGACTGACAAAGCTCGTCCGATGAGAGCATAATTGAGAAGATTGTCTGGAAGGAGATCATCCAGAAGGAATCTGGGAGAAGATCCACTAGAGGAGTCTTGGAGAAATCCAACTATGGGTAGTTCGGAAGGAGTCTGCAAGAGGGGGTCTGACTAGGGTGTCATTGACAGAGTTTAGAAGGACTGGAGGAGTTCAACCGAAAGGATCCTATTTGGTGATCGGATGAAGATCAATCAGCGAGAGCCGAGTTGGTGGCTTTGATGAGTGGACAGTTATGACACTTTTGTGACTCAACCATTCCCTTTGAAGCTCTGCTACTTTCATGGACGCCTGAAGGTTAATAAAGGGGAGATGAGGCTCCTTCGCTCACGTATCCAAAGCTCTTGGTGTGAGAATGCTGAGGTCCGCCACTCTTTATGGATTGTAGAAGTTCATCCATAAAGGAGGAGTTTTGTCGATTCAGTGTCAATCCAGTGTTGAACAATCCAGATGAATTTCAATAAAGAGAGAGTCCAATCAGCTTCAAGGTCAGTTAGGCCAGACTGCATCATGATCAATCACTTAACTACTTTGAGAGCTGCCACCACTATTCAAGCTCGTTTGGGCGAGACCCATGAGGCCCCGAAGGTTCTCGAGTTATTGCATAAAGTTGGCCATGGTTGCTATCACTGGATGAGGTTGCCCCAAGGTCCGAATCCTTTCTGAATTTCGATAGGAAAGGGTTTATCCCTAATAGATTCCTTTTTGGAACATAGTGTATTTGAAAGGAGAAGTCGAACTTTGTTAGACATGGTTCAATCCATGATAAGGTTTACTTATCTGCCTATTTCAGGATTGTGTTCTTGTGACTGCTAGTTTTACTCTAAAAATATATTAAGTAAATCTACAATAAATCTCCATATGGGATATAGATCGGGCGTAGACCTAGACTTCCTTACCTTCGGGTTTGGGGTTGATAGGCCTATGTCATAAGTTTGCATATAGATAAACTTGGATCTTGGTCCAATAGGTGGTTTAGGATTATTAATTCTACCATGCTGAAAAACATAAGATGTTCATCAATAGAAGGGCATTTCTTTTGGAAAGAAATTTCTTAAAGAAGGAATTGATGCCTGTTAAGTCGAACTTGAGAAAGTTTCACTGATAGAAAATGAATCGATATAATCTAGTAAACCTATAGAACCAGATTTGATCAGATCAAATTCGGAGCCCATTAAAGTAGCACCCTTAAGGAGATTCGATAAAGTACCATGTTAGCCAGATAGATACTTCTAGGTCTGGGACAGCGATCCTATTGAGCTCGATGAGAACAATAAGGATGCAATCACCTATAAGGATCCAATATAGTGGCCTGACTCTAAGATGTGGTTTGGAGCCACATAATCCAAATTGAATTCCATGCAAATCAATAGTGAGTAGACACTAGAACATTCATCTGAAGGGATAAAACCCATTGGGTGTGAATGAATTTTCGAAAGGATCAAAGTAGCGCAGATGGAAAGGTGAAGATCTATAAAGCTCATTTGGCTATTATCTCAGTCTTGGAACATACATTTTGAATGTATATCTTTGTTATAAACAAAGATAAATCCTGCATTTGTAAGTGGGCAAAATATTCTGTAGTGTTATTCCTTGTGTTGTCTGTGGATAAAATTCTCTTAATTGAAAATGGTATTCCAGCATTGCAAGAAATAAAGGTTTGGCTGTCATCTATTTTATTTTTTTATGTTTAAAATTAGATATGGTATACTCACTAATGTAGTAAGTAGATACCAATTTGATCTAAGTATGAACCACTAGAAGATTATATGGACAATCCCTAAGTATTTAAAAAATACTAAGATCCAGTGACTCAAATATAAAAATACTGATTTAAAATATGTGAATGTTTTTATTTCAGTCAGAACAAGATGATAATAAGAAAATATCGAGTCATATCCTAATTGTAAAAGCAATCTGCTGGAAAGATTCCAAGTAGGATATTGTATCCTATTCTGTTAGTGATGTAGAGTACATTATAGCATATGATGCTGCCATGTAAGCTGTATAGTTGATGAGGTTCATTAGTAGATTGAGAGTGGCATCCTCCATTGATGGTCCAGTCCTATCGTAGCACTGGAGCCATAGCTCAGGCTAAAGAATCGAAGGATCAGCATATTCTGCATCACTATCACCTTTGATCAGGGTGACGTCAATTTTTAAAAGATCAATAAAAAAGGAGAACTTGACCGACCCATTTGCTAAGACCTCGAAACTAAGGAGTTCTACGAACTCAAGTGGAAGATAGGATATTTGATATCATTCTGATTGACTTTAGTCCAAGTGAAAGTTGTTGGAAAATGTGTCATAAAGCCAATTATCGAAGTAGTAGATGATTGAAATTAGTATATGAATTATCTAATAATAATAGTTATTTGGCTGATTCATCATAGAAGTTCTATCTTCCTTAAATGAACTCCTAAATTATGATGAAGTCCTTAGAACCATAATCAATTGATAAAGGAGGATTTATCGGATGGTTCTTAAATTATTCATGATCAAATGATAAGTTATTAATAAGGACGATAACTTATCGAGTGTAGATCACTGTATGCCATATGTGTTGGTTATCCTCATAACCAAGTAGTGTGAAAAAACTGGTATGGCATCTAGGTGAGATGTAGGAGTAAATCTGCATTGAATGTGACTAATGTAGCACTTTACTATCAAGAGTTGCTAGCTAAGGCTAATGGATATGTGTCCCTCTAACCTAAGATCACCATGGTGACTTGCAAGCAACTCACTATACTTTAGTACCGGACTGTCTATATTTTTAATATAGGTTTGAAAGATTTTTGAATATAGTCAAGTACTTGTGAAGTTGATGTATGAGTCAAGATGGGATTGACCACTTCTGATTAGCTTTAGGAAAAAAATGACTCATTATATTTCAATTTAGCAAAACTTAGGCCTGGGTAATCCTCGTAAGGAGTCACGAGATTTGCAAAATTTTGAGACACAATAGAGATGACTTGTATGAGTATTTAACAACATACTCAAAGTCATCTTAAGCATTATTGATCATAGGGATGAATTATACAGTAACCATGGGCTAGGGTTCTAAGAATGTTGCTTTACATACATTCAACCTATCTGGATGTCGAAAATCATTGCTAGATGGTTACTTCGATTAGCATAGAAATTGATTCCTATGCTACTAGCTTAGGTTTGAATCTATGGGGTCATACACATAAGACGTTGTAACTTAATCAGATGGTTAATTGATGATTAAGAATCATTCTAAGGTTAAACTATCAATACGATTGATGTTTAACCTAATACAAGTATTGCAGAGAGATAGATTAGCAATTAGATTACTAGTTAGCTCAATTTGATTGAGCATTCAGGTTGAGATCAAATTTAATTGAATTAGATTTAATTAGAATTAGTTTGAACTTAATTAGATTAAGTTTAATTGGTTTATTGGATAAGCTAATTGCAAGAAAAAAAAAAAATTTAGTTGGACTAGGATTTGAGTGCACCTAATTTCTAATTGAGTTAGAATTTAAATTAAATTTAAATATGAATTAAATATAACTTAATTAGTTTTCTAATTAGACTAAGATGATCCATAATTAGGATTGTACTAATCTTATTTTATTAAATTTAAAATTGGTTTGACCCAGTCAATACATTAGAACCTAGTTAGACTTGGATTCCCTATTTCCTTCCTCATGCAAATAATCCCACTTAATTTTATTTTTAGATTTTTTCTATGATTACCATTCCTAAGGAATGATTTTTCATGCCCCATAATCTCAGGATTTATATTTAAATTTGAATTGGTCAAATTTAGAAGTTAGTTTGAATGAGTCAAACTAAATAAGAGTTTTAATTTATTAAAACTCTACCCCTCTCTCTATGGAAATAATCCCATGCCCAACCTTGATTTTTGTCATCTTTCATTCTTCTCTCTTTGGGCAATGGTTTAAGGAATCTCATGCACAAAAATTGTGGGGAGGCATCCAAGAGTTGGACGCCCCCCAAACTCTTCCTTAGTTTCCTTTTTGACTTGGTCTTTCGACCTAGTCAAAGTATTTTTTGTGTGGTACCTCCTATTTGATAGGAGAGGGCAGTGAAAGTGCTATAATTCCATGTGTAGAAGGCAGAAGAAAAAGGCTAGAGGGCATAGGGTTTTGGGCGCCTACAACCTTGGAAGAAATGTCTTCATTAAGACATGAAAAGTTCATGTCTTGATGAAGACAAAGGTAAGAAGAATGTCTTCTCATCTAGTTTTCTTTCATGTTTTATTTTCATAATTTTTCTTTGTAATTTTTATATGATAAAAATCTAAGAGAGAGAGGATGAGGGCATGGGGATTTGTGCTCCAATATGTTGGGGCATGAAGATCAATTTTGGACATGATCTAATCATGTCCTAATGAGATAAGGAAAAGAGAAGATGGTCTTCTCTTTGGGTTTCTTTGAGAACCCTCCTCTATATTTTTGTATGATTTTTCTATGAGAAAAATCAGAGCATGTGAGATCTGATAATGTGAAAAAGATCTAAGGAAAAAGGTCTTCTCTTTGTCCTAGCATAAGGATGTTTTCAGGACATCAGTCATTGGTGTCCTGAAAGAGAAGATTTGTCTTCTCTTAGGAGTCTTTTCTAATGTATTTTATTTTAGATTTATGGGAGATCCAAAAGTTAGATTTCTCTCATAATCCTCCCCTTATTCTTCATCTTTTGGAGTGTCTAAGAGATCCAAAGAATAAATTTATATTAACAATCCGAAGGGATCCACGAGAAGCTAGCACTTCAAGAGGATCTTCGTTCGATAAACCTTCGATTTTATTGCAGCCTCATATGGATCATCTGTAGAGGCCAGATGTGTGTGCGGCTCCAAAGATAACAACAAAAATCAACCATGGAGTTCTCAACCCGTGCAAGGTAAGAGATTTAATCTCTTTTCTCACCTAGATGTGATCTACGTTTCAGATCTAGAATCGTTCTAAATCTAGGGTATTGATTTGATCAATACCAAACTCTTTTATTTTTAGATTTAAAATGTAATATGACATATTATAGATCCTAGTTGTAGAGTTTAGTAATTTTATTGCATGTATTTATAAATTAAATAATTTAATTTATAATTTTTGCTGTGTTATTTTTTAAAAAGTTTTAAAATTCATGCATGAAATCCTGCATATTTTCCATCACAAGCTTCAAAGCCTCCTACTGGAAGGAAAGAGGGGGAGAGGAAGAAGGAAAAAAGGATCATCATAAAGGTGCATCGTAGGGTGTGCCTGGGTGGGTCCAACGATAATGGCAGCAGTCCAAGAGAAGATCCCTTCAGCAATCCATACCTTGTTTAGGATCTAATTGTATAATGCAGTGTAGGGTTTGCATTGTTACTTTTAAAAAAATTTTGAAAATAGAAAAGATGCAGTGAAAAAATAATTAATCTAATTAATTACCTACTGATCATATTAGAATATTAAACCCTACACAAAGGATCTAAACATAATATGCATGCATTCATATAGATCTGAAAAAAAAAAACTATGCAGTAAACTATTTACTACATCTATGTGTTGAGAACATAATACCTTTTTATGGAGAGTTGATCACCATGATCTGTTCATCGTCAAAAAGATTCCTGGTCATGATGCAGTCACACAAATGTTCGGCCTCCGTGGATCATCCACACGAGGCTCCTGATCCTGATTGGCTCCCCACAAGTGCTAGCTCGACACTGGAGTCTTTCAAGGGCTGTTTTGATCGAATAGCTTCGATCTTCATCTACAGGCTTTATGGACACTCTGGGTTGTTGGTAGATATAGTAGAGAGGTAGAGGAAGTTCTCTCTGAAGTTTTGTGGGCTTTGGATGCTCGTAGCTCATGCAATGGCTTCTCGAAACCTAGGTCAAATACCTAGGACTCCACTCACCCTAAAAACCTTATGCCCCTTCTCCTTCAGTTTTCTCTCACTTGGAGATGATTGAATTCTCTTTCCATGCACCAAATGAATCTCACAGAAGTCCTCTCTTTAGAATAGGGGTTGGAACATGTCTTAAAAACCTTCTCTTTTAATATTTGCACTAAGAACAACTTCTATGCGTGTGGGGAACCAAAAACTAGTTTGAATGCTAGTTTGAATTCAAAACTCTTTTTAATTCAAACTTCATCCAAACCAATTCAAACTTATTTGGGACATGTGAAGGAGTTGTCCACCCACTCTTCAGCAAGAAAAAATCCATGAGAAACCCCTTTCATGTGGAGATAATAGGTACACAAAAGTTTAGGTAGTATAGGGATAAGATATGATTGTTGCTGATCCAAATTCAAACTCTTTTTGAATTTGAATGGCAACTAACCATAACATATCCCTTGAGGATGTGAAAAGACCAGTCATAACATCTCATGTGCATGGAAAAAAAGGTATGAGAGAATTAATTCAGAATTTAAATGGGGCATGGGGTTTAAATGTGGCACATGGGAAGACTAGTCAAACGAGCCTTTGAATTCTGAACTTCAACCAACTAAACCAACCCAATCAAAATTGGTTAGATCCAAGTAGACTAAATTAAATCCCATATATTTAGACTTAATTAGGCTCAATTAGATCATAATAAATTAGGAATTGATCAAGTACAATTCCTGATCAAATCAGAGATCAAACCTCCTCGGCAATTTGATCATTTCATAACCTAATCGGGTCAAACTCAACTGAATCCAATTCAATTGGACTTGAATCAAAAATAATTACTCAATCAAATTAAGTTAATTAGTAATCAAATTTCTAACTAAACCTCTCATAAATATAGAGTTCAAATCCGATGGGTATCCGGGCAATAAAGTTCATCGATATGTAATCCTAATCGAAGAGTCCCAGTCCAGTGGGACTTTTGACCCTGGTGTCCAAAATGAATAGAACTTGTGATCATAGAGTCCATACTCTTGATCAAAGACTTTTAGACAAGTAGGACTCCGTGTCCTAGTGCTATAGGATATTTGGTCGAAGAGTTTCAATCAACAGATCAAATAGAAACATCTAGTGTGTGTGACTCCGCAGGTTCGAACCTATGTCGGTAGCATAGGAACCACTTCCTGTACTAATCGAAGTGACCATCTAGCAATGGTATCCAATGTCTGGATAGGTCGAATAGTTGCAATCACAATAATCAGAACCTATGCAAATATGGTTATCGTATAATTCATCATTATGACCTTTGTGTAATAGATGACTCATGGTTAGACTATCAACCTTAGAAAATACATCCATGTCATGTCTCAAAGCAATTAGTCCCATGACTCCTCACTAAGACTATCCTAGCCAAGGCTTTGCTAAATTGAAATACAATTAAACATAGCTAAAATCAAAAGTGGTCAATCCCATCTTGATACATGCACCGACTCCTTAAGTACTTGATGATGCCCAAAAATCTTTCATCACTGAATTAAAAATTTAAGTAGTCCGACACCAAAGCATAGTGAGTTGCTTGCACTACTATAAAAAAGGGCTACGGCAGCAATTCATAACTGTTATCGTAGCCCAAAAAATCATTGCCATAGACTATAGCAGTGTTTTTCTAACTGCTGCTACTGTGGCCATCGTCGTAGCTCTATGGCAGCGATTATTATAGTGGTTGTTCGAACCGGTGCCATAGATAGCCTATTGCAGTGGTTTATAAACCACTGCAATAGATCGATCTATAGCAGTGGTTACATAACTGCAGCCATAGATAATCTATAGCAGTAATTTTTTAACCATTGCCATAGGTCTAATGCAGCGATTAGCACCATTTGTACTAGGAACCTATGGCAGCGATTGGCACGGATATAGCAGCGATTTTATAACCACTATTGTAGATCTTGAATAATTAAAAAAATAAAATTTTTATTTTTTTATATATTTTATTTGATAAATACAGATATATAACATAAAAAAATATAATAAACACAAAAATTATTCTAAAAAGCTAAAATTTTATTACCGAATAAAATTTATTATAATATTTTTTAAAAAAAAATAAAATACATCAAAAGTCTCCTAAATCTACATCATCATCATCATCATTGGGAGCCGGAGCTGGAGCTGGAATGCGGGCCAAATATCCTCAAAGCTCGTGACTCCAAAACACACACTGAGCATCGATATCATATCTCTCACGATCCCCTCAAGATAAGATGCGTGCTCCTCAGCCCGATCTGCCTGCATCGCGGCATGATCTGCCCATGCTAATGCCTCCTCAAGCTCCTTCTAACTGACAACACCAGAAGTCTATAAGAAGATGCTTGCCTTGGACTAGTAGCTCGTCGACGTGTGTTCGGGCCTGCATCAGATCATCCCAAAATGCTCAAGCCCCAAGACCTGAGACAGATGGTTATGGAGCCCAAAGGTATCCGGGCCCTCTCTCGCGAACACATCTAACTGATCTTATAATTATAAATTAAAATAAAATTTTATAAGAAATACTATAATACTAATCATATATACTAATATATTTAATACTTACAAAAATACATCCGATCGCGGCATTCATCGATCTGCCCATCTTGTTCGTGCAGTTGGATTAGAAGATCTCGCTACGATTAGGCATCACTCCATCTGTCATCAGCTATAACAAAGAATAAATTTATCAAAAAGATGATAAAAAATATGAATTTAATTTATCTAGTAAGATTTAGAATTAATTATCTCTCTATACACATGACTGATCATAGACTTACAGCCTAGAGTGTGCGTATACTCCTGGGCTGCATGGTTCTCCCGATCTCTGACAGAAGGTAGCCTAACAAGTATTTAAATAAATAATAAATATTTAAAAAATATTTAAATAAAACTTTAAGCATATTGAAAAATTTAAAAGTTAAAAATTTTACCTCAAACTCCTAGCTCCTTTAGTGTCTAACCATCCTCTCCCACTAACTCGGAAGACAGTCCTGTATCTAGGGAACAAGCTATTCCGGAGTGTTTCATCTATGCTCTAGTCATTCTCTATGGAGCTTGACCTTGTAACCCCGATACAACTCTTCGATCTTCTTCAGTCGGGCATCTCGAGCCCTCTCGTGATTGAGAAAGTCGTATCTCCTCTGCACAAATTTATCTAAAATTAGTTACAAAATTATTCTAATCAAACATATATAGTGTAAACATATAAAATATATAAATATAACTAAGATGCGCATGCTTATCCATATCTCCTCCTATACCCAGTCCCTAATGGTAGCATCCATCAAATGCCAATCTCTGGGCTCTACAGGAATGATGTTCGACCGCCTCACAAGCACTCCAAAAAATAAATGCATCTTCCATGCGGTCTCTCCTACCAACCTTCCCACTGCATCATAATAGACCATCACCTGATGCTGGCGGTTCCACACATGTGCTATACATGTGGGATTATAAAATGTCCGACTGGATGATTGATAGGAACACGATGCTGTCGTTAAGACACCATATTTATCAGTTTAATCCGACTTCTTAAAATTATTGAAAATGAGTAGATAGTAATGAGTCGGGTCGAATCCATAGGGAAGGTAGTATTTTTAGATTTGAAATCTTTGATTTTTGACAAAAAAAGAAGAAAAGGATTTGAGTTTTCAGAATCAAAAGTGAAGTCGAAAAATTAAAAGCAAAAATTAATAGGTGTAGGAATTTAAATTTGGTACTAAGATCTACATCTTAGCATCTACTTGCAAAGCAATAATTTAAAGTGCAGAAATTAAATTGCAATAAAAATAAAAAATAAGAAATTAAAATGCAAAAATAAAATTTTTATTAACTTAAAATTTTAGAATTTAAATACATAAAATTTAAAAAAAAAAAGAAATAAAATAAAATAGCCTGATCTCTGATCTTGGATCGGCATTGGCAGAAAGATGGTGTAGAAGCTCGGCTCTTCTTCTCGGCACCCGTTGCTTCGAAGCAGCCTTTAACCCATAGCCTGGCTTCGCCCTGTACCAAAGCTTCACCTTGATCGGAGATGTTGAATTTCTGATGGCCTGGGGTCCTTTTTATAGAGCTAGGAGGGCTGGATATTTTTTCTAAAGGCAATATGGGACTAATAGCCTTTGTAATCATCAAAAATACAAAGAAATTTGGATAAAATTTGAATCAAAATAGCTCTGATATGACTCTGATAAATCTGATAAAATCCAGCCATTCAACAGGAATCCAACGGTCCAAAAATCATCAAAATCGGATGCAGATAAGCTCAGATCGGGTCGGATTAAATTCTGGCCGTTGGATCGCGCTTGATCGAGGAAATCTGGCCGCAAATCATGCGCCTTCGGGAGTCTTGATCACCGCCGGCAGCATTCTGGACCGTCGGATCATCGCCTGGATCGAGCGCTGCCGTCCGATGGTGATCCGCGTGATGTTTGTATCTGAATAAAATTCGGAAGCAACCACAGCCGTCCGATCCTGACCGCAAACAACCACATCCGTCCGATCGCGCAATAACTGTTCCCATGGACCGCGTGGACCGGCCGCACCGCACACCGCAACCAATCAGCGCCGCTGTTGTCGAACGAAAAGACTAAATTACCCTTGTGAGCCGCGATAAATTTCTGTAGACCCTTAAGGGGTCTAGGTCCACCACGTGGCAATCTCTGATTCGCCGGAATTTGCTGAGCTGGCGGTCCACGCCTAGATCGTGGACCGGCTGATGGCTTCAACGGCTGAGTCGGCTTTGATGGCTCGGCTTGGCTTGGTGGCTCGGCTTGCGGAGCCGGCTGAGCCGTTTTCTTTTTTATTTAATTTTTATTTATTTTATATTTTTAAAAATTCATATCTTTTTCCATTTTAGCTCCGTTTTACTTGAAATTTATTTCGTTGTGATCAAAAAAATGAGCTCTTTCTATTGATAATAAAATTTTATTTTTTAATTTTTATTATTTTTTATTATTTTTTAATTAATTTTTTAATTAATAAAAATATGAATTTTTCAAAAATTATATATAAATTGATTAATAATTCTTAAAAATTAATATAAATTAATTAATAAATTAATACTTTTATTGATGAATTTATGATGTTTATCACACCCCCCAACTTAAGCTTTGCTCGTCCTCGAGTAAAGAAAGAATTTAGTTTTAAATACCTTTTAACTTTAGAGTTTCGAATTTTACCTAAGCAATTTTCAAAATGGCCATTGATATTCAGTAGAGCTTAAATGAGATATATCATTGGGGTATTAATACTTATCAATAGAAAAATTAAGTAAAGAACATTAAATTTTTCAGAACTTTTTCTAAATTATTCCACTTTTATCTCTGATTTGTCTAAACTTTCATATAGGCAGGTGTATTGCTACTTCCATCCTTCATTTATTAATTTTTATTTTCACATTGCCCACTTTTTGATGCGAATATCATTGCTTACTTAGGCAACGGGACCCGGTTACTTGGTGGGAAACCAATGTTTTTTTTTTTTTTTTTTTTTTTTTTTTTTTTTTTTTTTTTTTTTTTTTTAACGTTGTACCACTATTGAGTGTCTTAACTCCTTAAGCTTTCTATTTGATCCATGTAGCGAGTCTTGGGCCAATGACTCCCAAACCAGTTGGCTTTAGGGCACTAGGTATAGAATACCCCTCGGGCTTACTAGCTCGAATCAAATAGGCTACGAGTTAAGACTAGCTTTACAACGAGCTTCTTTGCCCTTCCCACCTTTTGACGCGAAACTCAATGCTTGCTTAGGCAAAGAGGCCCGGTTACTCAGTGAGAAGTACTTGGAAACTATTTTATTAAAATAAATTTTTATATGAAGAAACGTATAGTTACCCTACACAAGCCTATAAAAAGTAGACTTTTCTTTGATGCTAGTAGAAATAATTAGAAATGCTCCAAGAAAAAAAATTTTTATGTTCTAGGACTTAACTCTTTATTGAATTTTCTTAATACTTGATTCCTCAATATCTCATAGATTCTCTGAATCTGTGCATCAATTTTCTTTTTAAAAATGCTTAGTTTAATTCGATTCTTAAGCATAATCAAGTATCTAAATACTAAATACTAACTTTTTCGAGGACTTAAAATTTTAAAATTTTTATTTTTCTCTCCCCCCAACTTAATCGACATTGTCCTCAATGGAGAAGAAAAAATAAAGGATGTAATAAAGAACATGGAAGAATACACCTAACTCAGTATATATATATATATATTATTATATTTATTTATTTATTTATTTTTATTTTTATTTTTTGGTCCAGCACATGCCTTTGAAAATTTGAGCTCTCCCTCCAACTTATTCAAATTATCCTAAAAAGAAAATAAACTAAAAAGATAAATTAGATAAAAACTAAATATTGGGTTGCCTCCCAACAAGCGCTAAGTTTACCGTCTTCAGCCAGACACAATGTAGCTCACTATCCTGTGTCGAATATTGGATTGACAAATTCCAATGGTTTTGGATTGCCAATCTCAGAAAGTTGATTTGATTTTTAATCCCATTATTGATATATTCACTGTTAATTTTTGGGATATATTTTATGATTCCATTCTCAGACCCATGTTTATTAAGAATTACTCCTATTTGTTCTTCTAAAATGCTCATGAATGGAGTTTTAGGAGTTAAGTTTGATTCAATGGGTGCTGGAATGGTGACTAAAGGCGGTTTTAATTCTGGAGGTAAATTAATGTGATCCTGCTTAAACAACTCCATTGACATTTCATTACATGCCTTTTGATTTTTATAAGAAGAACCAGCTTCTAGGGTTGAAGGGAATAGGACATTAGGTTTATAAGTCTCGGGTAAATCATCTATTCTCTTTTTCCCTTATTTCTATCTCATTTAAACTGGAACTAGCATCAGTACTAATTCCTGGCTTGGGTTCTTCTATGTGGTTAGTCTCAGTACTAACCAGTTCCTCTAAATTTTTATTTTGGCTAGCATCAGTACTAGCCTCTCTCACCTGGTCTTGGTATGGGTCCATAAGAATCCTATAGCTTTTAAGTTCAGGAATTACTTTGGTATTCTCAAATTGGAGATTCTTAGATGAAACATTAGATTGATAATTTAATCCAGGTGGTTGGTGGTCATTAGGTGGGTTGTTTGAAATTGGTAGGTTCGGTAGTTGATCTAGTTCTCTCCTCATGTTAGACTCAACTAATTATCCTATTTGAGCTTCTAGTCTGGCGATAGATTGCTGTTGAGTTAGAATTAATTGTTGAAGTTGGTTAAATCTATCATCAGCTAGATTGGTCTGTTGAGGAGGTGGGTATGAAGGCTGATTATAATATGATGGCTGGTTAAACTGACTAGGCTGACCATTATTATAGGCATAATTTTGATAATTTTGCTCAAGTGAAATTTGGGTCTGAGCCTGAGTCTGTTGGGATGTCCAAGAAAAATTAAAGTTACTCCAATCTGAATTATATGAATTTGAAAATGGGTCATTAATCAATTTGGAGTATCCTTGAGTAGCTTGAACTTGTTCTTGGATAAAATATGGAAACTGTGCAGTCATAGGATATTCACTTACATGATGGGTTGGACTAGCACAGATTGAATAATTCTCCTGATAATTAGAAGATGATGTGAATTGAGGAGATTGTTGACCTAGGGTTAGGAGTTGATCTATTTTCTGATCAAGAAGGTCAACTTTATCTAATTTTTGGACTATTAGATTCATATTAGCCATTTGATTATTATGTTTAATGTGAATCAACCATTCAATTAAGTTCAACTAAATCAGAAAAAGCGATTTCCTACCATGCATGTATTAGTGTAACCCTAATGTATGGTTCAAATAAAAATTTTTAGAATATTTTTTTATTTATTATTATTATTATTTTATTATATTAAAAATTAATTTTTTTAATTATTTATTTTTAATTAATTTTAATTTAATTTAATTTAATTTAATTATTTTTTTAGTTAGTTTAATTTAATTTTTATTTTATTTTTTTTTTTTTTAGAGGAGAAAGGAAAGAAAGAAAGAAAGTTCTAAAGAAGAGGTCCTAAGGAGTCCTAGAACTAAGAAGAAAGAGAAGAATTAGGTTTAATTAGATTTAATGTTGGTTAGCAATCAAGTTGGTCAATCAATCCTGACTAAGGGTTATCCTAGATCTAGACAGCTCCTAACTGCCAAGGTCACCTTCAAGCCCTCCAAGTGTAGGATTAGCCAATCAACTAGCCAGGTAAGTGTAAGGTCGGTGGGAGTCCCCCCGTTGCTTGCCTTAGACACCAATTATGCTTGGCCAGGTAAGCGAACGGAACCAATTAGAAACCACCTTCCTTCGGGCCCAATCGTCCCTGAACCACTTTCCTAGACACCAGTCAAATTGACTTATCCTAACCCGGTTCAACTCTTAGGATTCCTTATCCTATTGAGCTCGAGTTCCTAGGGTTGATGTCTAATTGATTTTAAAATTAAAGGCTTAGGTCAATGCAGGATGCTGGTTGGTTGTTTGTGGGCTAAGGAAGGGTGATCAAATCCCCACCTTATCTTGTTTAATTGGGTTGTGCCCTTAATTTGATTTAATATGAATATGCACGAAAAAAAAAAAAATTCAATCAAAGGGTTTTATGCAATTTAAACTAGATGCATGTAACTAATTGAATTCTGAAAGGCTTACCTTGCTTCCAGCAATCACCAAAAAAAATAAAAATAAAAATAAAAATAAAACTAATATGATGCATGCTCTAAACAGTTAGGATTTCTAATCTTATCATGAGGCTTTTAATTAGGTTTAAATGGAAATATTTTTTAAAATTAATTTAAAAATAAAATAAATAAATAAATAAAATAAAAAGAAAAGAGGACTAGGGTTAGGATTGATCTCACCAGGCAAAATGCTTTCTGATTCTTTTTCTTTTTTTTTCTACAAAATAAATAAAAAAAATTAGTAAGCAAATATTAAAAATTTTATTTATAATTTAATTTATAAAAAAATCAAAGAGAATCAAAAAAATTTAATATCCGTGCCTTCCCCGGCAACGGCGCCAAAAACTTGATAGGAACGCGATGCTTGTCGTTAAGACACCGTGTTTATCAGTTTAATCCGACTTCTTAAAATCATTGAAAATGCGTAGATAGTAGTGAGTCGGGTCGAATCCACAGGGAAGGTAGTGTTTTTAGATTTGAAATCTTTGATTTTTGAAAAGAAAAGAAGAAAAGGATTTGAGTTTTCAGAATCAAAAGTGAAGTCGGAAAAAATTAAAAGCAAAAATTAAAAGGTGCAGGAATTTAAACTTGGTACTAAGATCTACTAGTTAGATCTTAGCATCTACTTGCAAAGCAATAATTTAAAGTGCAGAAATTAAATTACAATAAAAATAAAAAGCAAGAAATTAAAATGCAAAAATAAAATTTTTATTAATTAAAATTTTAGAATTTAAATACATAAAATTTAAAAAGAAAAGAAAATAAAATAAAATAGCCTGATCTCTGATCTTGGATCGGCATTGGCAGAAAGATGGTGTAGAAGCTCGGCTCTTCTTCTCGGCACCCGTTGCTTCGAAGCAGCCTTTAACCCATAGCCTGGCTTCGCCCTGTACCAAAGCTTCACCTTGATCGGAGATGTTGATTTCTGATGGCCTGGGGTCCTTTTTATAGAGCTAGGAGGGCTGGATATTTTTTCTAAAGGCAATATGGGACTAATAGCCTTTGTAATCATAAAAATACAAAGAAATTTGGATAAAATTTGAATCAAAATAGCTCTGATATGACTCTGATAAATCTGATAAAATCCAGCCATTCAACAGGAATCCAACGGTCCAAAAATCATCAAAATCGGATGCAGATAAGCTCAGATCGGGTCGGATTAAATTCTGGCCGTTGGATCGCGCTTGATCGAGGAAATCTGGCCGCAAATCATGCTTCGGGAGTCTTGATCACCGCCGGCAGCATTCTGGACCGTCGGATCATCGCCTGGATCGAGCGCTGCCGTCCGATGGTGATCCGCGTGATGTTTGTATCTGAATAAAATTCGGAAGCAACCACAGCCGTCCGATCCTGACCGCAAACAACCACATCCGTCCGATCGCGCAATAACTGTTCCCATGGACCGCGTGGACCGGCCGCACCGCACACCGCAACCAATCAGCGCCGCTGTTGTCGGAACGAAAAGACTAAATTACCCTTGTGAGCCGCGATAAATTTCTGTAGACCCTTAAGGGGTCTAGGTCCACCACGTGGCAATCTCTGATTCGCCGGAATTTGCTGAGCTGGCGGTCCACGCCTAGATCGTGGACCGGCTGATGGCTTCAACGGCTGAGTCGGCTTGATGGCTTGGCTTGGCTTGGTGGCTCGGCTTGCGGAGCCGGCTGAGCCATTTTCTTTTTTTATTTAATTTTTATTTATTTTATATTTTTAAAAATTCATATCTTTTCCATTTTAGCTCCGTTTTACTTGAAATTTATTTCGTTGTGATCAAAAAAATGAGCTCTTTCTATTGATAATAAAATTTTATTTTTTAATTTTTATTATTTTTATTATTTTTTAATTAATTTTTTAATTAATAAAAATATGAATTTTTCAAAAATTATATATAAATTGATTATTAATTCTTAAAAATTAATATAAATTAATTAATAAATTAATACTTTTATT